>APFE030250120.1:0-94693 GCA_000404065.3 Pinus taeda | reverse complement strand
ATGTTGCTCAGCGTTGACATTCTTACTTTCACCATCAAACCTCGGCAAGTATAGATCATAGTTTTTGGGGAAAGCATGGAGAACAGAAGGTAAAACAAGAGGTTTATATCGATCTGGAATTTTACAAGGTGTAGGGGTATGTACAGGAGGTATAGAATCAGTCTTGGTCTTTTGAGTTTCATCAATCTGAAGATGGTCATCACAAAATTTAGAAGAAAGGTCTTGATCAAGCTCGAAGGTATGCAAATCTTTGGTATTCACAATCTTCAAAGGGAAAGAATCAACTACAGGCCGAGGATCTCTTCTCAAATACAGTATAATTTGCAAAGCCTTCTTGACATTCTTGGGAAAAGATAAGAAATAATTTATGACAAAGAACAAAATGTCTTGGATGAAATTCCAACTTGAATACCTGATCTGTCCATGTTGTCCTTTCATGTTTTTTCTGGTCGGGATCATCCTCCAATGGAGTCTTTGGATCTGATCTCGAAAATGATTTAGAGTCGCCAGGTGAATGATTTCAGCCTTGCCAATGTCTGATCGTTGTCCACCATCAACAATCAGATCTGAACTCGATACATGTACTGGGGCAATTTATAAGTTAAGTGTTACAATTACAAGCTACACCGGAGATCGACTGAAGTAGCGTTTATCTACTATGCACTCGCAGAGCAAAGTGCAGTTCGAAGGCTACCTGGCATGACTTCAAACTCTGTCTGTAGCTATAAGTCAAATAACACTAACAAGCAAACTAGTCCTTCCCCAGTATGGTCGCCAATAAATTTTCTGCCTTTAAATTTGTTTAATATTCTATGTTTTCTTCAGTTTAAGGAGAATCCTTGAGACCCCTTTCTCTCCTTAGCCTCTCACGGGTCTGATATATCCATCTCACCTGCTTTAAGGCATCAAAACAATTGCATATATTTCCCCAAGTGGACCTCTGCAAAAACTGTGCCTCATCCCCGCACCCAAAATTGCCTTTCCCTTGAATTCAACAAAATCATAAAAAATCAATCCTAAACTCTTTGTACTTAATACCTAGCCTAAAATCAGTGTTCTTTATTGGTTATCTCTTCCCGTTGAAGATCTTTGCCGAGATAGACTGGAGAGAGCCCTCTCCTGCCCCGTAGGGCTAGCTACGAGGCTAAGTGGTTTGATGTTGCCTTGGAGTTTACCTTTTTCAGCCTGAGGTGAAATTTCAAGCGCTAACAGGACCACTCTTGGTTTCGCTGCACAGACCTATGCTCCAATCTTGGTCGAACAAATGGGAAAAGGTTGAGGTTTAAGTAATATTCGTGTGGGAAAAGTTACCAACAAATTCATTTGGCTTGTTAGCTAGTGGTTCCAAGTTAGGGTGTTGTTAGTTAGGGAGATCCCTGGGTCCAACCCATGGGATCCCAATTATAGCTATGTCATCTTTTAATTTTAGTGGAGGGTTGTTAAATAGTATGTGGTTTTTGTCGTTAAATGATGGGCGGGGTCTCGGGTCAAAGGCACAGGCCCCGACCCCCCATTATTATATATTTTTATTACTCAATTTTAAGGTCACATCCAAGCCAGACACCACATTGGTGTATGAGAACCCCTTGTTTGTCGGACAAGGAACTCATATCCATGCAGTGATTTTGATGTAAAGTCTACGGAGGCATACATACTGTACCTCACTATGGTTTTTAACCTGTGACCTCTTACGAGGAAACACATGCTCTTAACCATTAGGCTCACTCAAGCTATAATATATATATAAGCTCTTAACCATATATAGTATGACCACTTTTTTTTTTTTTCTTTTTTTACGGACAATGGTTAAAATTTTGGATCTGATTTTTAAGGGTCACTGATTGAATTAAATAGGTGAAAATATTTCCCTTGCTGATGGTCAGATTCCATGCACCTTCCCTTTTCCAAATTGTTGCCTCATTAGAGACTACCACTTGGCCTAGTTTGACCAGAACATTGATCGGCTATATCTTAAGCACACGAACTCGAAATTGAGTGTTGTTTGCACGGTTTGAATTAGAGCAATGAACACTATGAGATGGTCCTAGTTTAATTTCCATTTGATGACTTTTATTTTTGATATTTTCAAGACCAATTCTATTTTTGGAGCCCCCTAGATCATTTCTCCCCACTAATGATCCTTTGGGCCACCAAAAGCTTTATTATTCAATTGCAAAGTCAGGTAATTTCTCCCTCACTTTATCCTTTTCAATCCATGGGCCCTTACATGGATGCATTCCCCTGAAACCAATGTGAAGGTACTCCACATCTGCCTGTCTTGAAGCCTTGATATTTATGTCAAGAATGATGTCCTCTAGTATATTATCCAAGTATTCAGTTGCAAATTCATCCACTATAGGAACTTGTCCAACATCTTCAGTATCCATGATCAAAGGAGGCCCATAAAGCTTCAATTTTTCAACATTCACCATTGAGTACATATGTATGTATGTTGGTAAATCAAGATGAAAAATGTTGTATCCAACCTTATATAATATGGTGAATGGGCCATATTGGATTGGTCTCAACTTATTTCCTTCCCCTTTCATCCTGTCTTTGCTAATGTGGATCCACACTTTGTCTCCAACCTGGAATTGGTGATCGACTCAGTGCTTATCATGTTGAGATTTTTATTGAGCTTGACTTTTCTCCAACATATTCTACACTGCCTAGTGAATCATTTGAATTTTTTGAATGAAATTTTGCGCTTTGTCTTTATCATCCAGCCCACTGGAATATTCATCTCTCCCAAAGACCATGTCTAAGGGATCCTTTGCCACATATCCAAATCATGTCTTGAACGGTGAGCTCTCAATTGATGAATGCAGTAACTAGTTGTATGCATGTTGTACATAGTGAAGATGCTTGTCACACAACTTGGGATGCTTGCCACAACAGCCTAAGAGTAAAGGAATCACTATGTGTTGACAACCTTTGTTTTTTTGTCTGTCTGCAGATGACATGTCATTCTCCTCTTCAAATTGGTGTCCATCATTCTCCACAAAATCATCCAAAACTCTCTAAGAGAGAAAGAGTATCGATCAGACACGATGGATGTGGGTAGCCGAAAGTGGACCCATGCAAATTGTAAGATGAGATGAGAAGTTTTCTTTGCAGTGACCTACTTTTTATGATGCATTAAGACACACATTTTTCTAAATTGATCCACAATGACATACAAATAGTCATGACCTGTCTTAGACAAAGGAAAACAACTTACAAAATCCATTGACACACTTTCCCATGGATGACTTGGAAGAGGGAGTGGTGTGTAAAGCCCAAATTTTTTATTAGTGGGCTTGAAAACTAAATAGAGCACATCTCCATTTACATATTAAGTCACAATATTTCTCATGTGAGGCCAATAACACAACCTCTGCAAATGACACAAAGTTTTCCCTACACCAAAATGACCTGACACAAGAGAGGTATGTGCCTCTCTGGTCGCATGTATTCTCTCATTGGTGGGGATACAAAGTTTTCCAAGGTGGTACAACAAATTTTCCTGCAAATGGTAACTGTCCACCTATGATCCATGAGTCAAATTTGCATAAATCACACTTAAAATCATCATCATCAACATATTGTTCAACATGATTTTCAAAGGATAAAGAAGCATTTTTAAAAACTATAGATGCAAAAATAGGAGGGCAAGAAAACAGATCTGCCACTTTGTTGTTGGTGCCCTTCTTGTATCTTATTAACAAGTGAAACTATTGAAGGAATCACATCCACTTGTTGAATCTTGGTCTGCAATTGGAGGTACTGAAAGGGATGGTGATCTGTGTGAATGATGGTATCCTTGCTAATCAAGTAGTGCTTCCACTTCTTCACACTTTGGACCAAATAATAAAACTCCTTTTCATATGTGGGATGGTTCACAAAATATTGGGAAAATGTCTCTGAATGGTAACATATAGGTTTCCTTTGCTGCATCAATACAACTCCCATGGCATACTCACTAGCATTTGTCTCTCTCTTAAAATGTTGTTGGAGGTTAGGTAAGGCCAAAACTGGTGCGATGTTAATATTCTCTTTTAGTGTATCAAAGCCTTGTTGCTTCTTTCCTCCCCAATGAAAGATATTCACACTCGTCAATGCATGTAAGGTGGATGCAATGACGAAGAAGTTGGCAATGAACCTTCTCTAGTATTATATTGCACCCAAAAAGCTATGAACCTCTGTAATATTGTTTGGTTTAGGGCACTTTACAATCACATCAATTTTAGAAGGATCTATTTTTAATTTTCCACCTCCGACAATGTGACCCAAATAAACCAAAGAGTTCTTACCAAATTCAGACTTAGACATTTTGACATACAATTTTTCTTTTTGTAAAACATCAAGCACTGTTTTAACATGACTCACATGATCTTCCCATGTCCTACTAAAAACAAGAATGTCATCAAAATACACAATTACAAAATCATCAATAAAAGGTCTGAGAATATCATTCGTCACCCTCATGAATGTGGTTGGAGCATTGCATAGTATGAATTGCATCACCAGCCATTCAAACAACCACTCTTTTGTCCTAAATGCAGTATTCCATACATCTTGTTCTGCAATCCTGACCTGATGATAGCCACTACGCAAGTACAAGTTTGTGAAATAGACAACATTTTTCAATTGATCTAATAAATCATCAATGAAGGGAGAGGGTATTGATTCTTCACCTTTATTTTGTTGAGTGCTATATACTCCAAGAACATCCTCCATGTGTTATCCTTATTCGGAACCAACATGATGGGTGAGCCTCATGGAGAAGAACTTGGCATTATGACCCCTTGGCTCAGCAATTCCTTCACCTGCTTCTTTATCTCCTCCATCTCAATCACTGACAACCTATACATACCAATGTTGAGTAAGGAGCATCCTACTACAACTAAATCTCATGTCGGTTCTCATGCCTTGGAGGCAACCCACTTGGTTCCTAAAAAGGACCATTATAGTTAGAAAAAATTTCATACAATTCTTTTTTATGAGTGGGATCACAACCTTCGAAGCTTCAGATGCCTTTGCATCATTTTCTCTCACAACCATGAGCATGCATCCTTTGCTAGAATGGATTTATCTCTTCATCTGACCTACACTTAAAATACTGGCACTGATTTTGGCATGATTATCTTTAACAATATATTCCACCTCATCTATCATGAGAGAAAACTTGTTTTCACAATGAAAGAAAATTTCTTTGGACCTGTCATACAAATATGGACTCCCCAATACAATACCACATATCCAAGGGTACAACATCAATATCAACCTCATCTACTAGTTTGGATGCAATTACAAATCTAGACCTACACTGTTTGGTTACATGTAATCTGGCTTTATCACACACCCAACCAAGAGGGTAGGGTTTCAGATGAGGCTTAGTCTCTAATCCTAACATTTTAACCAAGGATTCTGAAATCAAATTTGATTGTGAGCCCAAACCAAACAAGGTTTCCACTTTAATATGTTTCATTATGACTCTAATGTAGAACAATTCAGTCCTCTTTCATTCATTAACAATAGACTCATTTGAAGAACATGTACTTGCATGCAAATCAAAATTTTCATTAGCATGAAGAGAAAGAGTACCTTGTATGCCCACTGTTGTGATCTGTGTTTCGTCACCAAAATCAGATCCAAGGTCCTATTGTATGGTTGCCACCATATTTTGTTTGTTCTTACCACCAAATATCTTTGGTTTCAAATATCGATGCAACTTCCAACAATTTTCATCATCATGGCCTTCCTTCTTGCAATGTGTGTAAGATGTCTTTGCTCCTTCCTCTTTCTCGGTTGTAGATGCCTTCTTGTCCTTTCCCTTTCCTTTTCCTTTGAACTTTCCATTATGAGGTTTGAAATATGATTACCTTGGTTCCTCTAATTTATCATTCTTTCCCCTGATTTCAAGGTGAATGGCCTTCACACTAACCGCATAAATAGTAGTAGGCTCAAATAACAACAAAGAATGCTTGATGCAACTATGTAAACCACCAATATACTTTGTTACAATTTTAGGTGAATAAAGTGAAATGCCCAAATTCAATTCTTGTTTTCTAAACTCTTATGTGAAGCTTTGTACATTTTTACCCTTTCCTTGTCTTAAATATTTACATTCCATTAAAGCCTTTTGTCGATAACCCAAAGGAAAAATTGATATTTTAATGCAGAAACAAAATTGGACCAAGAAGAAAGGAGATTACCCAAGTTTTTTTTTTACCTTTTCTACAACTTGATCTCCCACCAAATGAGAGTGGTGCCACCCAGATGAAGAGACACTAATTGGATCTTAGCCTTATCTTCCTAAATCTATTGAATTCGGAAATAAACCTCGATCTATCTAATCCAATTGTTTAGTTTCTCTGCATTAATTTCTCCATTATATGATGCTTTTTAGAGTGATGAGAAGAAGAAGAAGAAGAAGAATTGTCACTATAGGATGGAGAGGGCAGTTGAGGAGGCTCTCCTCTTCCACCTTCATTATTTACTGATGCATGTTCATCTGGTTCTTTCTTCTCAAGCTTGATTTTCTTCTCATATTCTACAAACATCTTGTCAACTTTGTATGCTATGGTGAAGAAGATATTGTGATAATTTTGCTCTTCCTCCATTTGAGCTTCCTCATCTGCCATGTCCCGTCTTCGTGGTGCATTTGCTGCTTCGGGATCAACAAATCTAAGTTTCCCTTCTCCTCTTTGTAGCTTGTTCCTGGTTAGCATTCACTCATGAAACTTTCATTAACAAGACCTACTATAATACCAAACTTGATCCAAATATTTTCACTTCAAGGATGCATATAGAATTTTGTATAAAAGATCATGTAACCAAGTAACTTAAAAACATGAAAACGAAGCGGAATTCATAAAGAAACCATGAGATCAATGGAACACAAACAATTTGATTACGGAGTTCACAGAGTGTGGGCTACACCTCCAGGCCCTGCTCAAAGTGGGGAGGACTCTTTCATTAAATGGAAGCAAAAATGAACTACAATCAACTTTACATAAATGATCCTTATACCTCCAATTTCTATCATGGAAGAAAAATGGCAAAGCTCAGATGCAGAAACAGACATCACCATTAGATTCATGGCGTGAAATCATGTCAAATGTCTATAAAATCAACCATATTCTAGAATTGGCACTTCTAGACCCCAAAGGAATCTTCTCAGCATCAAAATATTCCTGTCTTTAGCATTTTTCCCTCCTGGACCACTCTTGTTTCCACTGCAGAGACCTCTGCTCCACTCTCCACTAGTCAAATGGGAAAAGGTTGAGGTTTAAGTAGTATTTGTCTGCGAAAAGTTACCAATGAATTCATTTGGCTTGTTGGTTGGTGGTTCCAAGTTAGGGAATTTTTGTTTAGGGAGGTCCTGAGGTCTAACGTGCGGGACCCCCTTTATAGCTCTATTGTGTCCTAACTTTAGTGTGGGGTTGTTAAATGATATGCGGTTGTTGTTTGGTAGTGTTGTCAATGGGCAAGAGGGGTGGTGGCCAATGTGGGTTCGATAACTATCAACCGCTTTTAATGTTGGTCATTAAATAGTGTCAAGGTCTTGGGTCAAAGCCATGGGCCCTAACCCCCCCCATTAATATGTATAATTGTTGGGCAGCAGATCCCCCCATAGCAATATAATGTAAAGACCACGCAAAAAGTGGGCACGGAGCGCAAGAGTCTAGGGTTGTCCACCTTAAAATATTGTAACTTAATATAGAATGTGTCGGCCTACCTAGGAATGTATAAATAGAGCGAGGCTCTAAGTGTAGAAGTTAAGTTTTTAGTCTTGGTCTTAAGTGATATGGGTTTTGAATAAGGATTTCAATCTAAGTCTGTAAGTCTGAGTCCTGGGTTATAGGAATAGGAAGAGGCTCTATAGCTATGTGCACAGAGGCCTGGTAGAGTCCGTAACTGTGTGAGTGGACCCCTGCAGCTGAGTGTGTAGGGCGGAGTTTGGATTATAACTGAATAGAGGTTTAATAAAATGTAAGTTGATTCTTAAATATTGTGCATCTACTCGTAGATCCGTATGTTTATGCTTCTGTTATAGTTTTATGCGTCTCTTTATAGTTTATGATTGCGTGCACTTGTTATGAATATTGAATGATTGATGAGAATAGCGAGCCCACAAAATTAAGTCAAATCTATAATAATAACATAGTAAGAACAAGGGATATAGACAGTGCCTCTTCGCACTCTTTACAGAGCTACGTGAAGGTTAGATAGCTGCACGGAGCAGCGCAAGTGTGCAGGATCGGTTCGTGAAACTCCCAGCCTTCATCAAGACATCCCTAGGGTGCGGAAGCCTAGTTCGAGCACCCTCCCATACTACCTCAGGTGAGACCTCAGTCTGCACACTGCGAACTGTTTTTGAAAGGGCCGGTAATTTCGGGCCTTGTTTGGCTAAATCACTTATGAACCTGGGTCAAGCCCCAACAAGCAAAGAAATGGTTCTGTTGCCAGGACCAAGATCTACCTAAGGGATGTCTGATGTTAGAACACTGGAACCCCACAAAGAAGGAAATTGAATAGTGGTTGGATCAGAAGCTTCACGATTTCGTGACACAGGAAAATAGAACTCCGCAGATATCTGATAAGAGGTGGCAAGATCTGTTACACAGTATTTTGTCACTGTCCCTGTTACCCCTTCTCCCGCACATTGGAGGACCTATTCTGGGACCCGTGAGAAGTGACATGACTTGAAAACACCTGCATTGTATCCCCTTGAGTATGTATTTAATATGCCCTGAAGACACCTTCTGCAAAATACCCATAAATATAGCCCTTTTTCCATTAGCATTGTTCCACAGTGTATCACTCGCGCCAATGGGGGAAATCCTCCAAAGAGGGCACGCCAGCTAGTGCTCTGTATCAAAGTCACACTAGCGCCAACACAGTTGGGTAAAGTTTTTAACAAACAACTTCCGAAGGTTCTTCCTAACCTATTCATGAACTGATTCCAGTTTGAGTTAGTTCAGTTGGGCTTCGAATCTCCCAAGGAAGGAAGTAGTTCTCCATCTCTCATGGAAGCTTCCTAATGATAAGGATAATCCCATGAATCTCGTGGATGGTCTTATCTACTTCTCCTACCTCTATATAAGCTTGCCCTTTTGCCTTTGACAAGCTAGTTAGTAATTCTACTCTTCAAGCTCCCAAATCTAAGTCCCAAAGTCTGAGAATTGCGAAGCTCATGTTACAAGAGGCCTTGTTCATCCTCATAAGGCTATATCTTTAAGGAGGAGATCCATGTCCAAGTAACCAAGGAGAGAGAGGCTTGTTCCCCATCCCCTACAAGCTTTACAAGGCATGTGTTGCTGATCACCCAGCCAAAGGAGGATTTGACATCAGAACTTGGTTGTATTCTCTTTTGTTTATCAATAATAATAGACAACTATCATTATGGTTCCACTCATATTGTCTTTATAATGATGGTTGAGTTGTATCCTTTCTGACTGATACATAGTTGCATTTCTTGGATTTTATGCTTGTATTTGTCTTGTTCTTTGTATGTGTAGGTGTTTGTTCACAAGGATTGTGAGGATTATGACTAGCTGAAGCAAAAGAACGGGAGTGACAACTCTTCTACGAATACTAGCGTTGGATTCGAGGTAGGCCCTCATCATCGGTCTTTACTTTGCAATTAGGAACCTGCGTGCTAACGTTGTTTGATTGTTGCTAGACCCCATTTAGGCTAGTGGGATCACCTCTGTCCGCAGAGGGGATTTACCTGTACAACAATTTGGCGACTCCACTGGGAGTTGGCTTTTGCCTTATTTGTTTATCTTGTCTTGTTGTTTGATTTGTAAACTTTAGACGGAGCCTGAAGTCTGGCCAGATAGCCTTCAAAACGCTATTGCTTTGCATTAGCGAAGTAGATCAACGCTACTTCAGTCCATCTCAGGTTTGGTTTGCAAACTGAACGGCTTGGAACTTGCCTTATTTCTTGGTTATTTCCCTGGTTTCTCCTGCTTGTTTAGCTTTCTTGGTTGAATGCCTGTGTTGTTTTTGCCTCTTGGTGTACTTAGGTATTGCTGGTTTGGCCTTGGCTCTTTTGTTTTTACTTTTCCATAGCAAACTCGGTTGGTGCTAGTTTATATCGTGACAGTCACGCCAGTTGGCGCAAGTTGCACATTTACAACCTGCACTAATTCCTAAAAGGCGCTTGTTGCAGCCTAACATTCACGCCAGGCCTGTAAACTTTTGAAGTTTGCTTGGTTGTGAACTTTTTGAGTTTGGGTTTTTTCCTAAGTACCTTTTCCAGACTACTTGAGTGTGTTGGAGAGTGATTTGACTGGCTTTGATCGCTACCCTTTGGGTGTTTGCTTTTCTCTACCGATTTCACGTTTCTAGCCCTAGGGCATCTAGTGGCCTTGTGAATCGAGCCTTCCTAAGGTGTTTTGATCTTTTTGTGGTCCAATCGACTCTTTTGTTTGCTCCCTTACACTTGTTTGGTAGTTGTGAATCACTTGGTTGCGTTATTTGGGTGATTTGCTTCGTCTTCACTTGAATTCCGCTTCGTTTTACTTTGAGCCCAGATCACACGGCTCATAGTTGTCTTTGGGATCTTTTTGGTTCTTTGGATGTTTGATTGGTGATTTGAGGAACTGAACGTGTTTGTATTGGATAGAATTTCTTTGTGTTATTTCTCAAAAGTTCTTTAGTGCATTTTTCCATTATCAAAAGGAAAAATCTCTTTTGCTTTGAATGGGTTAATGAAAATTAGAACTTTTCATTTCGATTAGTGATTTAGTGATCTTAAAGAAAAGTTTATTGATTTACATTAGTTGCATTAGGGAAGCTCTTTGTTGTTTTGTGATCATTTCGTTTGCATGAAAGCTCTTCAACTCTCTCATAATTAGCATTCATCGAATGAAATGACATGTTTTGGCATATAGATTGCATTTAGGGATTTTGAGAGATTACATACGGTAGGACCTGAAAACTGAAACTTAATTCAAGATCAACTTTAAAATAAATTGAATGAATCTAAAAACGCTTTGGAACATAACACTCCCATTCTAGAGGTCTAGGCTAGAGACGTGCTCCGGCATCGTTAAATCTAGTCACTTTTGTTTCCACTTAAGGTTGGGTGATTCCTCCTTTTGTGACTCAACTGTGGTCTAGTACGGGCTTGTGCTCCCACGTATCGTCGAGTATATATGGGGAGACTCCACTAGGTTATCATCCTTGATCCACAGGAAGCTGTGTCTGCCGCCTTACAGCCCGTAACGCACTGAACACAACATTCGGGAAGATTGACTTCCGTATGGAAATTCCTTGGTTTTCATATGATTGCTAAGGTGTATATGCAGTTTTACGGATTTTCTGGTAAACCCCTTGCCTAGTTTCTCCAGAGTAGTCACTTTTTGATCCTTTTCGGACTCCTTAAATGAAAAGGCTCACTTGAGCATTTGTCACTTCAGGCTCACTAAATATTTGAAGGCGACTAGAGTCATCTTTTTGTCCTTTTCTCAACTCTTAAAAAATGAAAAGGTCAAGTTGTGTCCTAATGTCTTGAAATTTATTCGACCAAGATCACACATACCTTGTTAGATCTTGTTTGCATTAGTTTTGAGTAGGGTCTTTCTTCGTTAGCTTGTCTAGGATTTTTTGAATTCAATCATCCTAGTGGATCCATCGATCTCGTCTCCCATCCCTAGTGACCAAGGGTCTCCTTCTTCTACTGCTCCTGAGACACTGGTTTGTGCTGAAACTTTTCCTGTTATTCCAAGTGTCCAACCGTTGAGCTCTCGTGCTCCAGTGGACAAACTTCACGATCTATTTTCAAACCCTGTTTGGGAACCTTACGAAGAGGATTTTCCCTCTACTCCTACTGGTGTTTCGACCCCGATGGCTTCCTCTGATATGGAGGACACATCTCCTTTAGCGAGTGAAACACCTGTTGTGTCAGGTATCGAGACTCCTATCCCAGACACATCCCCGGTCATATCTACGCCCTACACTGTTACCCCTCTCGGTATTACAGTACCTACACGCTATAGAGCTCTGAGGGATTCCATGGGCTCTAGGAAATCCTCTTCTGGTACCATGTGGGATCATAACATCATTTGCACTACGGGATATTTTGTTTCCCAAGTTCGCAATACCGTTGTCACGTCAGTTCCGACCAATCCGACTATTTGTGTCGCATCTTCAACTCCAGTTGCTAGTGCCGTTACGGCATCTTCCATCGTAACTACTGTTTCCGGCCCATCCCGCGGTCCAGTACATAGTGGTCAGTCGACACATGCTGTCAGAGTTGTTCATCCCGCAGTCAGTGCCCCACCTTCTTCTAGTGCCATTCCAGCAGGGGGGCATATTCTCAATACTTGCATGCTGTCCAGAATTCAGGTGCGCAAGGCCCTTATTATGACCCTATCGGTCATCATTTGTATACCTCCTTGCCAACTGAGCCCGTTGTTAAGGCTTCAGTTCCATTGAATGTCGCTTAGGGTACCACTAGTTATGGTGGTGGCCAAATCCGCCCGGATCAAGGGCAGCCGTACCAAGGACCATCATACCAAGGTCAGCCATCTTACACGCAGCCTAATTATGGGCAGCAGTATTATGGCCAAACCTAACCAGGGCAACCTAGAGGCTCGCAAGGATAGCCCTCCCAGGGACAACCTTCAGCCTATGGTGGTCTGTCTTTTACCTATCTTGGGCAACGTTCTGGAAACCCGGGACAATCTTATGCTCAACAAGGACAACCTGGAGTCCAGCAGGGATACCCTTCGGGTCAACCCTATGGGAATCCGGGACAACCTTACGCGCAATAAGGACAGCCTGGAATCCAGCAAGGGTACCCTTCTGGGTAGGGTGGTTAGCCTTATATGCAGCAAGGCCAGCCCATTGCTCAGCCTATTCAGCCATCTGGTCCGCAAGGACAACCCTCGGTTGCACAAGGACAACCTAACACCCAGCAAGCTCAACCTTCTGGGCAAGTAGGTCCATCCAAAAATCAACCAGGGCAACCTTCCGGCCAGATGGCCCAACCTCAGTCTTCCCAAGGACATCTCTATGGGTCTGCTCAACCGGGCATGCAGATGGTCCCTGCTTCTCAAGCTCAACCCGGTTTTCATCCCTAAACTCAAACTGGTCTCCCGCCGCAAGGTGGGTTTCAATCCCAACCTTCTTACCAAACGTAGCCTAGTCCCCAGGCTCAATATGGAGCCTAGCAACCGTATGGATACCAGCAACCCCAGGGGAAAACTCAGTTTGCCCCATATCAAAATTATCAACAACTGCAGGTCGCTTCTTATCAAAATTACCAGCAACCAAATGTTGCTCCTGCAGGTCAGTATGGTAACCAATGGGGCGCTGGGGGGGGGATCCAGAATCAACCATCCGGTTATGGATATAACCCTTACGGGCAGAGTCCCTACGGACAAGGTCCTTTTGGGCCAGGCCCGTCTAGACAAATTCAATGGGGGCAACCAGCAACTGGTTGGAATTCTAGCCCTACCTCATATCCACAACCGCAGATGTCCTTCAACCCTCAGTTACCATTCTCAGCAACGTTGGAATTTCCCGATGTGTCTAAATTAACCAATGATCCTATCTTGCATAATCCGTAATAGACGTCGGTTCCAACCAAGATACCCAGTGATTGTCCCAAATTTAACGAAAAAGCTGGAGAGGACCCTCAAGCCCATGTAATGACTTATCACCTTTGGTGTTCGTCGAATTCATGGCTTGAAGATTCAATCCGGCTCTGCCTATTCCAAAGGACTCTCACCGGCTCTGCTACTAAATGGTACATTGAATTGACCCATGCGTCTTTTCAAGATTTCAATTCATTGGCAATGGCATTCCTCACCCATTTTCAGTTACCCATTCAGTACGAGACGGGAACGCATCTCCTTACATCTCTCAAGCAGGACACGGCTATGCACATCTCTAATCATATACATGAATGGTGAAGGCGTCGTCGGTTGATCAAGTTCTGGATTCCTGATCAACTCCTCACCGATTGGTTCACGACTTCCTTTGTCCCTAAGATCACACGGGACATTGCTATGGGAGCTTGTGTGACTGAAGAGCAAGCCATCTCGTGTGCTTAGTACCTTGACTTACTTTATTCTCAGTCAGGTACTTTATATGAGTATTTTCCTGATGCCTCGAGACCCGGTACATCCAAAGCTCCACCAAAGCCATATGTTGATGGGGTTATTGGCTATGTAAATCCGTCGTCGAAAAAATCATCTTCGAACCCTGGGAAGCAAAAATCGAATGCTTCTAATGAAAATACTTCTCAAGGTGGTTCTTATTTTGGAAGTACTTCCGAGGTTAACGCCATTCAGTCCACCACAGAGAACAAGGCCTCAAAAGGAAAGAAAAAGGGGAAAGCAAAGAATAAGTCTGAGAAACCCAAACAGGACTCCTCCAAACCTCCACCCAAGGAAGGAGCCAAGCGTAAACCCAAGTATCCTTGTCTTATCTGTGATGAGGATCACTATACCAAACACTGCCCAAGGTAGTTTGAGCTTAGTCGTTTATTGAAAGGTGCTCTTGGGATTCCTGCGGTTCTGAAAGAACCTTTCCCCTCTCAACAGACTCAAATGGTGGCTGATCCATCTTCGTCTTCTTCTCCCTTTGGTTCCCAAGTGTTCATGGCTGGAACCATTCCCGTTCATGTAATGACTCGAACAAAGGAATATATGTCATCCGCCGAGAAGGAGCCCGAGGTCCCCTCAAGCGCTCCTCCATCCAGTTCTGGTCCGCTCCACATCGAGAGACCTAATACTGAGACGCCCATCCAACCCCCTCCCAAAGGAGTACTCCGGACATCATCTTACAACCCAAATGCTCGTGCTTCCTAGCACTATAGCATAGTTGAGGACTTAGCGCAGGCTCCATCTGCTATGTCCACTTTATAAGCTCTCCAGAGTTGCCCCCCTCAGAAGAAGTCTCTGCTATTGGCCATCAGTGACATCGACCCGGCAGATTCGGATTTGATCACCTTTGATCTCGAGAACCATGTCCCAAGGCTGCCTCATCAGATCGCCTTCCTCATACAAGTCATCATCAATTCGAAAACGATCCACCGTACGGTTATTGATGAAGGTGTGTCAACTTGCATCATGTTTGTTGCTTGTTGGAAAGCGATCGAGTCTCCGACTTTGAGTTAGTCTCCCACGACGCTGGAAGCCTTTGATGGGAGAGAATCTTGTCCCTATGGTATCCTTCAACGATTGTCGATTACTTTAGAAGGGAAAACTGTTGAAGTAGAAGTTGAGGTCGTTGATGCAAATCTTACTTACAACCTCCTTCTGGGCTGGAGTTGGACATAGGCCATTCGTGCCGTGGCAATGTGCCTTTCGTGGAGCATACCTCCATCCCGTTCGAGAGTGTGGGAGCCGGGCTCTTCAAAGATCCCACCTTCATGGGTGTTTTTTCACTCCCACCTCCAAACCTCACCTCCATCAGCATGATTTCGGTTCGTTCTGATCCTTGGGTCCTTCCCTCCATCGACTATTCCCCTTGGCTTGGAGAATACGCCTCCTCGGATCCATTAAAGGAAATGTTTCCTTCCGATGAAGCCATCATAGAGACCATGTCTCTCGAGGAACCTCCGTGGTTCAATATTCATCACCGTTCCTCGTTTCTCCTTACCCTTCGGGAAACGTTGGCTTGTCTCGAGTGGTTTGCTCCATGTCTCCCTTCACAACCTCTTCAGACACCTATTCAGGTCTATCAAGTATCTTCTGAAGGGAATTTGAGGAACATTACGTAGACCAAAACTATCGAGATCTCTGTCAAACCAGGGGTTGTCGAGCACATTTACATAGGAGTCACTTCCACTCCTAAGGAAATTCAAATCTACATAGTTCTTTTTCGCGAGTTCCGTGACGTCTTTGCATGGTCCTATGAAGAGATGCCCGGCATTGATCCAAGCATCGTAGTGCATGAGATACCTACGTATCCAGTAGCTAAACCTGTTCGTCAGTGTTTACGCCCTGTGCACCCCCACAAGGCTACAACAATCAAAGCAGAAGTCTAAAAACTTCTTAAATCTAGTTTCATTTACCCCATCCCACTCACAGATTGGGTTTCTAACATTGTCCCTATGGATAAAAAACAGGGTAATATTCATGTCTGTGTCGATTATCGCAATATTAACCGAGCCTGCCCGAAAGATAACTACCCCACACCTTTCATTGACCAGCTCATTGATGAGTGTGCTGGGAGTGAGATATATTCGTTCATGGATGGCTTTTCTGGATACAACCAGATTAATATCACACCCGCCAATCAACACAAGACGGACTTTATCTGTCCGTGGGGTACTTTCGCTTATAAAAAGCTCCCTTTCGGTCTTAAGAATGTCGGCACCACTTTTCAACATGCGATGTCTTACGCCTTTCATGATATCCAGCACATCGTGCAGCCCTATCTAGATGACCTTCCCGCTCATTCAGCTAAGCGCCAGGACCATCCATCGCATCTCTGTGAAATTTTTCTCTGCTGTCGACACTACAATATTCAACTTAATCCACATAAGTGTGTCTTATGCGTGGAATCTGGCTGACTTCTCGGGTTTCTCGTCTCCCGAGACGGCATCTGCTTGGATCCCCTTAAAGTCGAGGCCATTTTGAATCTTCCTCCCCCTGCTTCTCTGCGGAAACTACAGAGCTTGCAGGGTAAAGGAAAATTTTTACGATGATTCATCCCGAATTATGCCGGGGTGGCAAAAGGTTTCACGCAGTTACTTAAGCGCGACACCCCGTTCTGATGGGATTCCATAGCTCAAGAGTCTTTTGAACATCTTAAAACTCTTCTTGTTTCTGCCCCTTTGTTGCAGCCTCCAAATTACCATCGTGATTACACGTTGTATCTCGCCACTACTGATACCACCATCGGCATGGTTCTGGTTCAGGATGACGATGATGGCACTGAACATGTTATTTATTACCTTAGCCGCAATTTGTTAGACACGGAATCTCGATATGCTTATGTCGAGAAGTTGGCACCATCCATTGTTTGCACCGTTCAACGCTTCCGTCATTACATCTTGTTGCGTACCACGACAGTGATCTCCGATTGCAACCCTATGACCTACATTCTATCACGCCAGTTGCTGGGGGCCAAATACTCGAAGTGGATCATCATCCTCCAAGAGTTTGACTTAGAATTTACTGTTGTCAAGTATAAGAAATTGCTTGTCTTCGCTGAACAGTTGTGTTCTTTGCCATCTACTGCGGCCTCCTCTCAGTTAGAGGATTTCATTCCAGACGAAACTCTCTTCCTCATCAGCACCCTCGATCCCCGGTACGAGGAAATTATTGTCTACTTGTAGGAGTCCTCCTTCCATCCTGAGACCTCTAAGAATGCTCGCCGACAGATCCGACATCAAGCCCAACCATATCGCATCGTTGGGGACACCTTGTACCGTCTCGGCGTTGATTATGTTCTTCATCGCTGCTTGACTTTTGAAGAAGCAGAGAGAGTTTTGAATGACTGCCACTCTAGTGCTTGTGGTGGTCACATGTTTGGATATGCCACTGCGCAAAAAATCGTCCGTGCTGGTTACTTTTGGCCCTCCATTTTCAAGGATTACATTCTTGTTGTCCGTTCATGTCATGAGTGCCAAATTTACCAACAGAAGATGCGTGCACCCCCTGCTCCACTGCACCCCGTTGTAACCGTCGGTCCTTTTGCCAAATGGGGCATCGATTATATGACCTATAACCCTCTCTCAGTCGGGGGTCATGGGTACATCATCATTGTTGTTGATTATTTCACGAAATGGGTCGAGGCGATGCCTACATTGTCTGAAGGCGGTCACACCATGGCGCAGTTTTTGTTCAACCATGTTATTTCGTGGATCGGAGTACCCCAAGCCATCATCACTAATCATGGAAAGAATTTTCGTAGTCACATGATGACCGAGCTAACAACCCAGTTGGGCCTAAGGCATGATAGTTCAACCCCGTACTATCCTCAGGCAAACGGTCAAGTGGAAACCGTGAACAAGGTTTTGGTCGCGATGCTTCAACGAACTGTTGGTATGCATAAGTCCAATTGGCATCTGATGTTTTTCTCTGCTTTGTGGGCCTACCATACCTCCATGAAGGACGCCACCGGTTTCACTCCCTTTCAATTAGTTTACGGACTAGAGGCTACCCTTCCTATTGAGTGTGAGATTCCTTCATTAAAGATAGCCATCAAATTGCTCCCTGATACTACTCCTATAGAAGAGCGTCTTCTTTACTTAGAGTGGCTGGACAAGACTCGTCGTCTAGCCTCCTTAGCTATTGAAGCATAGAAGAAGCAAGTGAAAACTCACTTCGACAATACTGTTCATCCACGCTCTTTCATTGAGGGAGACTTAGTACTGCTCTATGATCAAGCTAACGATAAGTTGGGGGCAGGAAAATTCGAGCCTATGTGGCATGGGCCCTACATTGTGAAAAGAGTTTTGCAAAAAGGGGCCTACGAGCTTATTGATTATGAAGGGAATCCCCTAGATAAGCCCAAGAATGGGCTTTATTTGAAAAAATACTATGCATGAATCTAGGCACTCTCTTTTTGTATATACGTTTGCTTTCAGCAAGTGTGTTGTGTGTGCATGTTTTCATATTTTTTGATGTGTCGACATGATTGCCACTTATTGTGCCTTTTTTCTTCTTGGACAGATGTCTAGATCGCCTTACATTGGTTTCGCTGATGGTGCCTCCCGCAGTACACACAACTTGTCATCTGTGGCGTGGGTGATCTACGATCCTCATGGTGAGTTAGTAAACATTCAAGGGGTTTCTCTAGGTTATACAACAAACAATGTTGCTGAATATAGTGTTGTGATTGAATTATTGGCTGAGGTGATTAACCTCAGCATTCGAACATTGGTTGTGAACTTGGACTCTCAGCTTGTCATCCACCAACTCAATGGCCATTATTCCGTCAGAGATCATCGGATTTTAAGGTTGTATTTACGTGTTAAGTTATTAGAAAGGGATTTTGATTTCATTACTTATCAACATATTCCGAGACGACTTAATACGTTAACCGATGCATTAGCTAATTATGTGTTGGACAGGCATTTGCATAACATGTAGTTCAACATAACAAAAGAAGCATAAAGTACAATAAAACATAAAAAATATGTATATATATATATGTGTGTCCAGAATGTTTGCACCCCGTGTATCATCAAAAAATAATACATGTTTGTCTGAATACATCCGGAGACGACATGTCTCTCAAAAAATATGCATGAAAAGAAAATCCTAGATATCTAGTCTCGGTGGTGCTCATGATAGCACGTCACCGCTCACACTAAACGTCTCAGTAGTCGGTGGATGCGAGTTGGAACCCCCACCGTGTGCCTCTAGTATACTAGCGGGACATCCGCTAGCTGAGCGTAATCTGGAATCCCTCGAGTGATAGCCTCGAGGTTCTGAATAAGCTCTCCTCTGTCACCACCCTCCTCCTGAGGATCCGCTCCTGCTGCTACTGCTACTGGATGTCTCCTTGCAATGGGGGACATGCCAGCCAGACGCTCTGGGCCAACATCTGCATATGCATACAAAGTTCATTAGGACAAGCATGTACTCACAAAAAAAAAAAAATCATAAAATCACAAAATCAAAAAATGAGGTCATACCAATCTCCTCATCCCAATCCTCTCCCTCCGGCAGGGGAAGGTCAAGGTCTCCAGTGAAGTCTGTCCCTGCATATGGCCAATCCTCCACCACTATCAGTTGGCAGCGAAGCCACCTGAAAAACTCAAGTCTGAAAGACATTTGCTGACCACCACCACCCCTCGGCATCAATGCCACCCATCAAGCCATCCTCGGCTCTCGAGGTGCTGGGTCAAGAACAAAGGCCCCTTGGCCCTGGAAGCTTGGCACGCATTCCAAGAAGAACGTCACCAAGATGGAGCCATATCTGAACTGCTGCAGCTTGCCCTGCTTGGCTTTGGTCAGCTGCCTCTTCATACTGGTCGTCACTGCTGACGCCCAGTTGAAGACTGTTGGACTAAGGCACTCTGTCACCAGGATCAGATGGTTCTTCGTAGCCTTATGGGGCACCTGTGCCCTCGTAGCTCGTGTGATGGTAAACAGCAATGCTCTCAGTGTCAAGTCTGGAACGGTGGGGATATCCACCTTCGATCTGCCATGCCCGTACCTTGCACCTGGGAAAACTTGGGTCTTCACCTCCTCCATCTTCTCTCTAGATGGCCTGCTACCGATCAGTCAAGGTACCGGCTCCCATCGTGACAATCTAGTGAGGAAGTAGACATCAGATACGTCTAACTCCAATACTTGGTCCCGTATTCGGAACACCTGTTCCTGTATGTCCCACAAGTTGACCAAATACTGTAAAAGCTCTGGCTCAACTCACAAATAGGACAGCAGGAAGAATTTCTTGAGCCCACATGCTCTGAGTGCCTCCATGTAGTCCTCATCTGCTAAGGCCAATGTGTCCACTTGGTCATGTTCTCGTTCTTTCCACACGATCACCATTTTTATGTATTTCCCTGCAAACACAAGCCCAAAACAATAAATTAGATCATTGAATAACTTGAAATGCAGGAAAATTAATCTAAATTTGTTGAAAATTGGCCAAAAAATCCGCGCGGTCGTTGGCGCGACTGTTTCTAAAACAGTCGTGCCCATGGACATGTGCCCTATGGGAAAGTTGCCCCATTGGCGCGGGTCCGTGCTCGAAACCCGCGGCAATGGACGCAACCCTTAAATTTGAAATGCTCCCTATAGGGGATGAAAAACCAATTTAAAACAAATTCTAAATGGATAGAAATGGAGCTA
Organism: Pinus taeda; assembly: GCA_000404065.3. Classification (NCBI taxonomy): domain Eukaryota; kingdom Viridiplantae; phylum Streptophyta; class Pinopsida; order Pinales; family Pinaceae; genus Pinus; species Pinus taeda. The sequence continues at coordinate 73,931 of APFE030250120.1, read as the reverse complement.
AGGACGAGACCTCTTACCTGACACTGACGGTGCTCCTAATGGTCCACTGGATTTGTCGCAATCGCCAACTGAAGGTCGCACTCCAAAAGCCCTAATGTCGCTCTCCAAAGGTAAAAAGTGAAACGCAATTTTTTAATTTACCATTTTCACCATTTTATAACTTTTTGACCCCTAAATAGGTTTTAAAAGTCATTTTATGGATATTTTTAAGAATATTTGTGTCGAAAATGGATTTTACGCCGATTTCTTGTGCAGCGACAGGTGTTTGTGCATCTTTGGCGGTGAAACGATTTGTATTTTATACTTTTTCGGACTCGGTAAATACACGAAAAATTCACTTTGGAGTCATATTTTGCTCTTTTTTGACTCTCTAAACATTAAAAGAATGCCGAGTTGGTCCTCTTGACTCGTTAAATGGAAATGAGAGGCGGTCGTCTTTAAACCCTTTTCCGACCGTTTAAAAACGAAAATATTATCGAACCCTTGTCGTTTCGGTTCGTTAATGGTCACGAAGCGACGTGGTTTTGATCGTTTTTTTACTTTTTCATATCAAAATCACTACTTATGAAAAGTACTCCTCGGTCGTAATGGTTGGGTGGTTCTTTCGAGCATGGTTTTATACTTTTTCGGGCTCGAGAGACACAACTTTACGAAAAAGGACACCCCTGGAGTTTACTTTTCCGTTGTCTTTTCAAACTCTCTAAACATGAAAAGGCATCGAGTTCTTCCTTTGTCAGACTCGTTAAAACTTAATGACATCGGATTCCGTCTTGATGACGCCTCCCAAGCATATGTTATCCCCATCAAGCTTGTCATCCAAAAATAACCGGGGTACTCGTTAGAAATGGTGGGGGAATAAAGGAACCACAATTAGCGTCGTGTCGGTAGTATGTCACTCTTGAACTTGGCACGTGTCTGCCTTCGTGTCTCGGTGGGGACATCTCATCTTGTTTTACACTTGCCTCCATGGGTTTGAGTTATCCTATTTGACCATTCATCTTCTCATCGTCTTATCACCATGACCCTTGATCATTTGATGTCAAATACTGCCAAGTCTACTATCATGATGCCGATATGTTCAAGAGAAATTGACCTCTGAAGAATACTTAACCTCCCTCTGATACCTCACACAAAACATTTTATCCTTCTCTATCTTGTGTCGATGATGTGGGAAACATTATGGCCCACTTTCGATCAAGGTCACTTCCTATTGACTTTAGCTCATTATCCAGGAAGTTGACTTAGAGACTCCCTTCAGGTACCTTGGAGCCTGCATGCCTCAATGGCAGGTTCTTCGTGTTCGACGTGAGGTTTTCATCACTGGCCTCCGATCGGATGATTCTACGGGTGTTCGACACCGGCTCATTGATTTGCACATTGTGGATTGTACCTATAGTACCTTGAGGACCATTGTCATTATTAGTGGTACCTCTCGCGTCTGTTAACAGTTTTCATCATTGACTGGTAATCAGGCGATGTTCTCGCATGTTCAACTTCGACTCCCATATTCTCATGCTTGAACTTGTACTTTGTTTGGGGAGATGGAGCGCAAGACCCTGGATTTTTTCTATTGAGATCCAGGTTGCATTTTGTAGATTATTATAATCATTGCATGACTCATTTACTAGATGGCTGCGACCATGCCTGAGTCTATTCATCGATCCTCGCTGGATGGTTGTGTCCATACCTTGGATCCAGATTTTTATGTACTCTACTATGGATGTATGCACCCATACCATGTACATCATGTACTTGAGATATCAGTTGTACTTCGTGCAGGTTCTCCAACGGCCGTGTTTTCAGTCGACCATGTTCTTGTAAAGAATTTCACCCCTCTCTCTCTCGGGCTTCATGCTTTAGGGGGCATCTGTTACATAGTATTTTGTCACCGTCCCTGTTACCCCTTCTCCTGCACATTGGAGGACCTATTCTGGGACCTATGAGAAGTGACATAACTTGAAAACACCTGCATTGTATCCCCTTGAGTATGTATTTCATATGCCCTAAAGACACCTTCTGCAAAATACCCATAAATATAGCCCTTTTTCCATTGGCGCTGTTCCACAGTGTATCACTTGTGCTAATGGGGAAATCCTCCACAGAGGGCGCGCCAGCTGGCGCTCTGTATCAGAGTCGTACTAGCGCCAACCTAGTTGGGTAAAGTTTTTAACAAACAACTTCCGAAGGTTATTCCTAACCTATTCATGAATTGATTCCAGTTTGAGTTAGTTCAGTTGGGCTTCAAATCTCCCAAGGAATGAAGTAGTTCTCCACCTCTCATGGAAGCTTCATAATGATAAGGACAATCCCATGAATCTTGTGGATGGTCTTATCTACTTCTCCTACCTCTATATAAGCTTGCCCTTTTGCCTTTGACAAGCTAGTTAGTAATTCTACTCTTCAAGCTCCCAAATCTAAGTCCCAAAGTCTGAGAATCGCTAAGCTCATGTTACAAGAGGCCTTGTTCATCCTCATAAGGCTATATCTTTAAGGAGGAGATCCATGTCCAAGTAACCAAGGAGAGAGAGGCTTGTTCCCCATCCCCTACAAGCTTTGAAAGGCATGTGTTGCTGATCACCCAGCCAAAGGAGGATTTGACGTCAGAACTTGGTTGTATTCTCTTTTTTTTATCAATAATAATAGACGACTATCATTATGGTTCCACTCATATTGTCTTTATAATGATGGTTGAGTTGTATCGCTTCTGACTGATACATAGTTGCATTTCTTGGATTTTATGCTTGTATTTGTCTTGTTCTTTGCATGTGCAGGTGTCTGTTCATGAGGATTGTGACCAGCTGAAGCAAAAGAATGGGAGCGATTACCCTTCTACGAATACTAGCGTTGGATTCGAGGTAGGCCCTCATCATCGGTCTTTACTTTGTAATTAGGAACCTGCGTGTTAGCTTTGTTTGATTGTTGCTAGACCCCATTTAGGCTAGTGGGATCGCCTCTGTCCGCAGAGGGGATTTACCTGTACAACACGATCACTACGTATACAAAAATCCACGAGATCTTCTTCACGTCCTTCTCTTCTGAACTGTACGAGTGGATAGCGAGGCTAGTCGATAGCCAAGGAAGATACAAGCTCAATCAACTGATAGTGTGGACTCTAGAGTTAGTGTGCAGACTAGAGGCATCACAAGATAAGATTGCGCGAGCTGTGGATCATTGGCTTGATCGGATAATAGGGGCATTTATCACTAAGTTCGTGATAGAAACAACCATGAGCTATAGCAAAGCAAAATGACATTTTCTCAAGGGACCATGAGGCAGGTACATTAAATCCCTGAATACCTGGATTAAGATGTTATTATGTCAAAAGCGGGTTATGCAAATACATTAATTTTTGGAACGACAAAGAGAGGAAATATCTAAAAAGGTATCGAAGGATTAGGAAACAGTCCCTTAATTTCACCTTTGCGAGAGACCAAGGAAGAGTGCACTCAGGTTTCTCTGAGAAGTGCGGTCAGTTTGATAAGGCAGTGCATTCCGTAGTTATCACCTCCACTTATGCCATCACCCGCTTCACCTACTTCATCTCCATATTCACCCACCCCACCTCTGCCACCCCCATGGTTTAGCATGGCGAGCACGATCAAGCTACCCATATTCAGAGGAGTAGGGAATGAGGATCTGGACCAGTTCTAGTTCGTGGTAAGAGCAGTGTGGGAAGCACAAGGGGTCACGGATGACAACATTAAGAAGGCCACATTGGTAAGCACATTGCAGGATTGCGCGCTGACATGGTATATCAAGCACTCAAATGATCACCCAAATGCAAGAATAGTGGAGATCCAGAATGTGCTAAACAGAGAAGTTAGCTGGTCGAAATTAGAGACACAGTTAATCATCGGATTAAAGAGATTGTGATGCTTCCAGGTGAGACCCCCTGGGATCTAGATCAGAGACTGAAGAGTATGATCCGCGAGACTAATATGACACTAATGCATATACAACACCGTGCGTGCTTTGTGGCATCCTTGACACCACACTTGAGGATGAAATTATCAAAATAGAAGCTTTCAACCCAAGCAGAAGCGTTGGAAATGGCGATCAGGTTGCATGAAACACCAATACAGGATCCAAGGTTGGGAGTCCAAAAAATCCACATGCAACTGCAAAATATATGCTTGGAGATGTAGATTTTGAAGCAGGATAGGATGCCACAGCCAGAGGCGCGTGAAGAAGTGTGGTGCATAAAATGCAAGGGCTAAGGCCATAACAAAGACCAATATCCGGTATTTTCAAACTAATTGGCAGGAGGCTTGTTTTAGATATATTTGGGAACATCAACCCCAAACTTATATATCGATGTATTAGGGCTCATCAACCCCTAAAAGAGTTTTTTCTTACCCTAAAGTAACATAGTCATCTGAATACATCATTCCCCAAAAGTTCCATCTGAGAAATCATCCAGAAATTGCCTAAATTGAACCATACTGACTGCTCCATTGGCAAAGTGCGATGTATACTGAATGGTACAATGCCAGGGTGCGATGCATACTATTTAGGCCTTCTATAGGGTGCAATGGGCAAGGATGGACAAATTTCCGAGACAATTTTTTCGTTGGTTGCTCATGGAATCTTCTAGAAACTTCTCTTGTGCCACTTCCCTCTCTGAATTCGCTCAGGGATGAACAAGGGAACTAGGAAACCATCTCCAATCCCCTCGCTTGTGGAACCAATTGTAACAAGCAGAATGACACTAATCAAACCCCATGGATGACTCACACCCTTGCAAACATCTATAAATGGATCTCCAATCCAAGAGATCATAAGGCTAGAATATTGTGAATTGCAAGGAAGTGATGATAGTTTGTCATTAAAGAGAGAGCATTGTATTCTTGTTGGTGTGATCTTGCTATTTCATGAGTTGAAGAAAGATTGAAGCTGGGAGGATGGCACTGGATCAAACAACTAGGTTGTAATTCTCCTTTCTATTAATAAATATCTTCAAGTTTTCTCCCATATGATTGTGCAATTTTGAATGCTATCATTTCTTCATTATATCTCTGATTCTGTAATGTTTATGTTGTAATAGATCACGACGCTTTAATGGTTATTTATTGTTGTACTTCTGTAGGTACTCTCCAAGCATGTTAAGTACGAGGAGGATTTGCAGGATCTGTCGAAGGGGAGATAGATCAAGCAAGGGATTAAGTGGAAGTTCCAAGTTCGTTCCATTATCTTTCTCCTATCTGTTACAAATAGGAAAAATCATTGAATTGCTTTAAACTGTTGTTTCTAGGGTAGCTGCCAAACCTAGAGGGCTAGCATTATTTAGGAATACTAGTTTTCCCATAAAAAAATTGGCAACTCCACTGGGGAATGAAAATATGTTTGTTTGTTGTTATTGTTTGTTTTATGTTCAATTTGATAAACTATAGACAGAGTCTGAAGTCAATCAGGTAGCCTCCGAACTGCTCTTACTTTGCAATTGCATAGTAGATGAATGTTGCTTCAGTCAATCTCTGGTTTAGTTTATGAATTAAAAATTTGACTTATAAGAACATCTAGATGCCCTTTTGGTAGCTCAGTAACCTCTCAAGACATTCCATCATACTTTGCTTATCATTGTTAATCAAAACCTAACTTAATTCATTGAAAACAGCTCCACATTTGAGCCAAAACTCATTTCAGTTATGCTCCCTCGACCATCGCACTGTCTTCCACTGTGACTCAGTATGCATAGCACCTCCTGAGTGTAGTAAGTGTGATGCATATCAATTTCTGTGAAGCCTAGGTGTGATGATTAACTGAACTCTTTTTCCATCTAGAAATTGAGGGTTTTTGACTTGTTTTCAGTTTTGTTTGGTTGTTTTGCCGCATATGAAGAGTACCTCTTCACTGAAGCTTACTTGCATCACTTATATCAGCCTCAATTACATTAGGATTAGTGAATACTTTTGTGTATTTGTTCCTCATTTACAATTCTTTTTCATTGTTTCAATCGATTTGTCACTTTAATACAAAAAGTGTCGTTTTGTGTCGAAAAGAGAAGTGTCGTAAATTCTTCCTTCCCTTGATAATCGATTAAACTTTTCTTCATGTATTTGATTTGATTTGTTTATATTCAAAGTGTCGAAAGAATTTTTATTCAAAATTGAAAGTGTCGTTTTGAGTCTTCCTTTCCCTTTTGAAGAAGAAATTGTCGAAAATGTCATTTTGAGTAAAATATTTCAGATCTTTGTTGCTTTTAGTTTTCTTTTTTGCATATTTTACATTAAGGAAAGTCAAAACAAAGACATGCATTTGCATTTATAATTTCTATTATTTGTGTGTGAAAAGATGATTTAGCAAAATGCACTAGTGTCTGCTCTTTGCTCTTTTCTTAAAAGCACTGTTATCTTCTTTCCCTAGTAGCTAGGATTTTCATTGCTCAAATAAACAAAGATTGTTTATCATTGTATATTTCATCTTAGGAATTTCAGATAATCATCATGCGGTGAACCATTGAAAGGAAAACTCTAAATAAGATCAACTTTAAAATGAATTTCGATGAACCTAACAATGCTTTGGAGCTTAACACAACATATCTAGAGGTCTAGGCTAGTGACGTGTTCTGGCGTCATTAAAACTAGTGACTATCATTTTCATTGAAGGTTGGGTGATTCCTTCTCCTTGATACAACAAGTGCTAGCACAGACTTGTGCTCCTCGTACCATCGTGTATATATTGGGAGGGCAGAATATGCTTAAATCCTTTATCCATAGGAAACTGAGTCTGCCGCCTTATTGATCGCAATGCACTGAACACAACATTCTGGAAGATCGACTGCCATACATAACTCCTTGGTAATTTCTCTTTAATTTATCACCAAGGTGTATATTGTAGTTTTGCGATTGGTTTGGTAATCCCTTTGTCTAGATTTTCCAGGGTAGTCACTTTCATTCCTTTTTGAATCTCCAAAAGAAAAGGTCCATCTAAGCACTTGTCCTTTCAGGCTCATTAAAAATTGAAGGAGACTAGAGTCATCTTTATCCTTTTCTCGACTCTTAAAAAATAAAAAGGTAAAGTCGCGTCCAAGCGTCATTAAATTAATTAAATTCTTTTTCGGAATAACATCATTTTCCCCTTAATTTTGAGTTGATCAAGTAATCCGCAATCGTGGAAGAAAGTCAATCAAAACCCCGTCCTTCGTGGAGACTAGCGAGTCAACCATCTTTGCCTCCAGAAGCGAAGCCAATCCAGACAAAGCAGTCTCATTTAAATAAGTCTAGTCCATCTGTTTTATTTGAAACTTTTGTTTCAACATTGTCAAAGGCTCTAGTTACTCCAATTATTTCTAGTACATCTGCCTTCAAAGAGGAAGTTCCGCAGTTACAAGAGGACATTAGAACTGATCCTGTTAGAAAATTATATATTACAGAGCAATGGAACACATAAAATATTGCAAAAATATAAACACAGAAAACGCATAAAACAAGAGAGACACATATATACGTGGTTCACCCAGTTTAGGCTACATCCATGGAGAAATAGCCAGTCCTTCTTTTATTATATTATCCAGCAAACTAAAGAGATACAACCTACAGCAGATCCGTTGTAACTCCCTCTTCGCTCCCAATCTCCTCTCTATTCCTCACTCAGAATACAGACCTACATAGACGTAATACAATTCCATCATATATAACGAGGGGCTGCCTTCTCGGGCAAAAAATCCTAAATTAAACATAATTTCTACAGTCAGATCATCCACCTAATGAACAGCCCAGATTGACTAGAAATTACTATATTTTTACAAGGAAATTTTACATATGTTTTTATCTTCAGGGGCACTTCCCCCAAACCCCCGTCGGGGGACCGCTGGCCCCCGGACCCCCCAGCCGGGGGAGGATTAGGCCCCTGGACCCCCGCGTAGGGGGAGAAGCCCCCCCATCCCCCCTGCATGGAGGGGTGTACAATCTTCCCTGGGTATACATCCGGATGAGACCTTTGAATACAAAAGATAATAAGGCTCCACACCCAATAGATCCTAGTGTAATGGTAGACACTTCTATAGTTGATCTAGAACCCATCTATAGTTGATCTAGAACCCATCTATAGTTGATCTAGAACCCATCTCAGTTCAAACCAAGACTACATTTGAACCAATAGTTGTTCAAGAACCTCCCTTTGAGACTGAAGTTCATTTATCTGAACATTTGGACTTTGAGTTTTAGTATTCAGAAGATGTCACCCCTCCAATAGCTGTCACTGCAGAAGCTATACCTTCTTCGGCTCCAGAAATATTTTACGGACTTGACGGTCTACCTCTTCCACCTGGTCTGATTGCTTTAGAGGAGATAGTAGAGGATCCCCCATATAGTACCCCATTTCATTTTGGAACTGGGATTCATTTTTATCCTTCTACTCCTGAGCTTGGTTCTTTTAATCCTCCTTCATCGCAAGTTCCCGTCAAATCGCTTGGAAAGCTTTTGGATAGGCTAACCATGTATGAGCAACCATCAACATCTAGGAATGTGTCATCTGATGCAGCTGTGGTGGAATCTCCTGCTGTTTTCCTACAATGTTTTCTGGTACACCTGATTCATATTTATACAGTACACCATTTGTTCCAGCTGGTTATCAATCACTAGCTGGAGTCCACTCAGGGGATGCTTTGGAACCATGGTCTGCTTCTATTTATTCATCCAGAGTCCCATTTGGTTTTTCTTATGTTGAAACTTAGCAATTTGATCCTGCATACCAACAACAATTTGGGCAAACCAGTTTTCGAATACCGATATATCCTTTAAACACTGGACTGCCAGCATATGGATAGTCGTATGCCTATTCACCATTTCCTCCGGGGGAACAACCATATGAGAGTTTCCAACAATATTCGGGTCAAACTAGAATTACATCTAGTGGTTGGATACCAATACTACCATAACAGCCAAGGGTTGTATATCCAACACAATCAATCTGACTTGGGCGAATATTCCTACTACACTTGTTGTTCCGACTGTGTCACAAACACAAGCACAGTCTACTGTGTGTCAACCTCAACCTGCTCCTTCTTCCTTGCAACTTCAAGTTTTGAGGCAGAAAACTCAAGTCTCTCGGGTTGTGATATAATAGCCACTTGCCCCTATGGCTCAACCACAACCTCAGGTTAGTGCTCTTTCATCTGGTACAACTCAGGCACAAACGAGTGTTGTTAATCCGCAACTTGGTCAATCTTCTAGTATTTTTAAATAGAAAATGGTCCAACAACCATGGTTGGCGCAATATCAACAACCACAATTCCAGCAAATCCAACCTCAATTTGGACTTGGTTCACAAGCTCAGACTGGATTTGGTCAATATCAAGCCTACCAAGGACTTGGGCAACAAGGCTTTGTAGGTTATGGACAGTCACCTTTCCAAACCGGTTATCAACAACAACCCTATACTGGTTATGTCCAACAACCTTATCAAGGTTACGAGCTATAGATGCCTTATGCTAGTATGCAAAGACCTACTACTCAGAAGACTCCATCTTATCCTGGGTATGCTCCACCCAACCTGAATCAGCAGTTGCCTTTTGTAGCAATTCTAGAACTACTAGATTTGAACTAGCTCATGAATGATCCAAATGCGTATGCCCCTTGGTGGTCATTGATTCCTCATAAACTCCCCTCTGATATTCCTAAGTTCAATGGAAATCTAGGTGAAGACCCGTCAAATCACGTAATTACTTTTCATTTATGGTGTTCATCCAACACTCTGAATGATGGTTCGATTAGACTTCGCCTTTTTCAAAGAACGCTTACTGGTCTAGTAGCGAAATGGAATATTGAATTTCCTAGAGCTTCATTTGATAACTTCGTCATCATTTCCACTACATTGCTAACCCACTTTCAGTTACCCATCAGGTACAAAACTGGAACAAAACCTCTTACCAATTTTAATCAAACTACATCCACTCACATATCTGATCATATTCATGAGTGGCGGCATGTCATCGAATGGTAAAGACGTATGTTCCTGATCAACTTTTAGTTGAGTGGTTTATTAAGTCCTTATTGCCATCTATCACTGAGGATGTGGCGAAAGAAGGATTTGTCACATAAGAGCAAGTCATTGCTCATGCCCAATACTTAGATTTGATATATACACAATCTGGCACACTCTACGACAAAATTCCTTATGCTCCTAGACCAGATTTTTCCATTCCACCTCATCCTAAATCGAGTAGGGACTCTCATGCCGGTGATGGTGTGGTCGGTTCCTTAAGCATGCAAGCCGCAAGAGGTCCATCTGTTCAAGCTCTTGTTGTTTCTAGTCAAAATGAAAATGACAATTCTCTTGCCTTGGAGATCAATGTTGTGTCATCTAACAAAGGCAAAAATACAAAGCAACCAGGGGCCAAGAAGAAAGGGAAAATAATAAAAAGAAACAGGAGAATTCCACTCATGAAAAATCATCTAAAAACCCTACTGCGGCAAGGAAACCTCCTCATTATCCATGTTTGATTTGTAACGAGGAGCATTTTATGAGAGATTGTCCACATTGATCTGAGATTTCAAAACTCTTGAAGGCTTTGAATACCTCAGTGGTGTTAACTGATCTGTTTCCGAACCCAGAAACTCATATGGTTGCTACTGATAATGCTTCCACATCCCAAGTGCTTATGCTATCCATCACAAACAAGCAAAATGATGTTTTGGTATCGACAAGGAGTAAATATTATGGGAATCCATCGTCATTGAACAACTAGGCTACTGATCAACCTAGTGCTTCGACAACGACTTCGCTAGAAGTTGTTCCACCCATTATTCCAGAATTAACCATTAAGTCGCCAAAGGGAGTCATACATAAACCGACATTTAATCCTCATGCTCGAGCTGCTCAGAATTATAATATAGTGGAGGATTTGGCTCAATCGCCATCCGCTATGTCAACACTTGAGTTTTTGCAAAATTTTCCCTCCCAAAAGCAAGCTTTGTTATTAGAAATAGGTGGGATCGACCCAACGGATTCCAATGTTGTGGTCTTTAATCATACTGGATATACACCACAGTTATTGGCCCAACTCGCTTTCCTTATACAGGTAATAGCCCTCAATAGAAATGTTCATCGAACCATCATTGATGAGGGAGCATCTACCTATATTATGTCAATGAGTTGCTAGAAAACTCTTTGTTCACCACCCTTTCCATGATCACCGACAACATTAAAAGTGTTCAATGGAAGAACGTACACTCCATATGGGATTTTAAGTAGCTTGCAAGTTGAACTGGGGGGAAAAACAGTAGATATTGAAGTCGAGGTCGCTGATGGACTCCTTGATTACAATATTTTAATGGGAAGGCCCTGGGTTTATGCTATGGCTGCCATTGTGTCTACATGTTTTCGAAAGATTGCATTTCCCTTTAAAGGTGGAATCACAGAAGTTGACCAACTAGCCTTTTTTGCTAACAGTTCACAAGCTATTGGAAGCATTCCATTGATCCATGGAAGTTCACAATCACTTCAAAATGTTGGAGTAGGTCTTCTAAAAGACCCTTCCTTAATGGGTACTTTTTCCCTCCCATCTCCATCTGGTTTCACGAAGTGGCCATAGTAGAAACCTGCCACATGATCTCTTCTACATCATCTGAGTTCAAGAAGAGTTCCGACTATTTTGAAAGTGATGATCATCATGAGGCGTTGCCACCAAGCCCCATCGAATCTTTGTAGCAATCAATTTTTTGGGCTTGTGCGGAAAACCCGAGTCCGCACTTGACGAGTGTTTGGGTAGATAGGTCTTTAGAATATAGTACCTCATATGATCCTTGGTCTCATATACATTCTATAGACGAAGGAATCATCCAATCAATGATGATAGAAGAGACGTCATGGGAAGATTATCATCATCATTCCCACCTTCGAGATGACAATGAAGATTATTCAAATGACCTCAATCACCCTTCCATTGTTGATTTTTAATTAAATTCTATAAATACAGTAGATTCCAAGCGAAATATGTCCAACATTGAAGAAACTATCTCCATTAATATTTTGACCAAACCTAAGATTGTAGAGAATATTCACCTCAGCAAATCTTGTTCTCCATCAGAACTAGATAGCTACTATGCTCTTTTTCGCGAATTCAAAGATGTCTTTGCATGGTCCTATCAAGAAATGCCAGGCATTGACTCGAGAATTGTTGAACATGAGATCAAGATGTATCCTGATGTCAAACCAGTATGACAATGGATTCGACCTGTTCATCCAAAGAAAGCCATTGCCATTAAAGCATCAGTTGAAAAACTTTTGCGTGTTGGCTTCATTTACCCTATACCTCTCACTGATTGGGTATCGAATATTGTTCCTGTGATGAAAAAATAAGGAACAATAAGAGTGTGCATTGATTATAGGGATGTAAATCAAGCATGTTGAAAGGACAACTATCCTACACCCTTCATCAACCAGATAATTGATGAATGTGCCAGATGCGAAATCTTTTCATTCATGGATGGATTTTTTAGATACAATCAAATCAATATTCCCCACAGGACCAGTCAAAAACTGCATTTATATGTTCATGGGGCACATTCGCATATCATAAATTACCTTTCATTCTAAAGAACGCAGGGGCAACATTTTAGAGAGCAATGAATTATGATTTCAATGCTTTTTGAAGAACCTTCGCAATATCATAAATTACCTTTCGGTTTGAAGAATGCAGGGGCAACATTTTCAGAGAGCAATGAATCCAGTCATTGTTGTTGGCCCATAGGACCAGTCATGGATGGATTTTCTGGATAAAATCAAATCAATATCCACCCACAGGACCAATCAAAAACTGCATTTATATGTCCATGGGGCAACATTCGCATATCTTAAATTACCTTTCGGTCTGAAAAACGCAAGGGAAACATTTTCAGAGAGAAATGAATCTAGTCGTTGTTGTTGGCCCATTCGCTAAATGGGGCATTGATTTCATGACATGTAACCCCACCTTGGCTGAGGGGCATGGGTATATTATAGTCGATGTCAACTATTTTACAAAATGGGCCAAGGCGATGCCTACATTAAAAAATAGCGGCGAAACGGCTGCACTCTTTTTTTCAATCATGTAGTTTTTATATTTGGTGTTCCACATGTTATAGTCACAGATCATGGGTCGCATTTTTGCAATCACATGATGATCGAATTAACTACCAAATTAGGATTGTTCCATGATAGTTCTACTCCATATTCTACAGGCTAACGGACAAGTTGAGGTAATCAACGAAGTCCTTAAGCGTATGCTGCAGAGAATGATTGGAATCCATAAACGGAATTGGCATTTAATCCTGTACTCAGTACTGTGGGGATATAGGACTTCGGTGAGAAATGTGACCGGATTTACACCCTTTCAATTGGTGTATGGTCTGGAAGCAATCTTACCAATTCAGTGTGAAATCTCATCCCTCAAGCTCGCAATCAACCTTCTTCCTGAAACTTCTAAACAAGAAGCCCATTTCTTAGAATTAATCCATCTGGATGAAACCCGTCATGATGCCGCATTGGCTAACGAAACACATAAGAAATGCATCAAGGCATAATATGACAAAAATGTTAAGACTCATGTCTTCTCAAAAGGTGACCTGGTCTTTCTTTACGATCAGGACTCTGGAAAATTAGGAGCAGGGAAATTTGAACCATTATGGATGGGCCCTTACATTGTTAAACATGTATTGACAAAAGGAGCCTACGAACTAGTGAATTATGATGGGATTCCACTGTCGCGGCCCCAAGACGGCTTATATCTTCAACGTTACTATGCTTGATTAAGTGTATTAAACTCATTGTACATATGCTCTTATTGCATTTTTTAGTGTTTTATTTTAGAGATGTCATTTTGGTTAGGTAATCCACTTCACATTTGTTGAAGATGTCAAACTTTTTGGAACCATTTGTTGGGTATGCCGACGGAGCTAGTCGTAGCACATAGAACCTATCTTCTGCAGCCTGGGCCATCTTCACTCCAAGCAACGAGTTAGTGAGTTTCATGGGTATATGTATCAGTCGATCAATGAACAACATCGCTAAGTATAGCGCATTGATTGAACTTCTCTCTGATGCCATTTCACATGGCATATGCCGACTAATTATTAGGCTAGATTCACAACTCATTATTCTACAGCTTACTGGAGTTTATTCCATTCAGAACTCGGCTACTCATCACCTGTTCCTAAGAGTTAGGATATTGAAAAGACATTTTGATTACAGAAAATATCAACACATTTCCATAAACTTAAACACATTGAATGATTCATTAGCAAACTATGTGTTAAATAGACATTTGTAGCATTTGTAAAGAAAGCATTTCACATCAACGTTTGCATTAGGATTTCATCACTTAGCCAAAATAAAACTCCAAAAATCAAAAGTAGATAGTTGCTTATAGTTTTCATAAAATGCTTTGTGTCCAAGACAAAATCGGTCATATGACCAAGAAACTTAAACTAAATGCAGAAAAACATCCTAGACTAGTGATGATGGTGATAACATGTCACCGCCTATGCTATCATGCACAAGAGCCTAGTCCAACGACTCGGTACACCAGTAGTATGGCGCTATAACCTCAAAGGTAACTCATTGGCCTTGACATCCTGAATGCTGAGAGTGAGGCCCCCGATCTGATCCTGTAGCACTGCCAGGGTCTCTAATATATCCAAATCCCGAAGGATGGCCCTCCCTACAGCCTCCCCTACTGGAGCATCATCTACTTCCCGTGGGCATGCCACTAGTCGCGCTGGTTCAATCGTTGCACACACATATGAGTTTGTTGTTGAAAATATGCAACAAGAAATGTTAAATTTAGAATGTGGTAAAAATAGACCTGTAAAAAATAGCATGTCTAAAAATAGAAATTTGGCCAGTGAGGTCATTGGCCACATTGGGTGAGAGGTGAAACTACTAAAAATAGACAGTTCTAAAAATATAATTTCTGGGTCCCTTCCTATTTATAGCATTCCCTAGTCTATCTATAGGAAGTAAAATTAATTTTGACCTTAACAACAATTTAAAATATTAATTAATTAATCTCCATGAGTTAATTAGTTATGAAAAATTAAACTTGATGTCTTTATGAGATCATGCAATTATTTTCTCCCTTGATTTAGGAATCTATCCCTTGATTAAAGGAGATAAGGTTCAGTTCTATAATGAGAGAATCAGTTGACTTAGTTCTAACTAGTCAAGTCTAGTTAGATTATTTTAACAAGTTGTTAAAATAATAAAATATAGTTTGTTAATGATTGCATGCATGTGACAACTATTATTTTAAATAACTGAGGATTCACTCATGGATAACTGTTGCATGTCAGTTCTGTCGAAGACCTAATTGATATCAGATGTGGGACAGTGTACTATCAGATGCTTAACTATTTCTAGTAAGTAGTTTTTGCATGGTTGAGGAACTAGTGTTCTCAAGGAATACGTAGTTGGACCATTGGTTGTTTTTGGTAAGTTGGAATTAATATCATATTCTTTTGATATTATTTCCTAAGAAAACTACGTAAGGACCATAAGGAAAGCCTATATAAACAGGGCTTGGGTGGTTCATGAGATATATCTTCTGATTGAAGATCATCAATATCTTATGATTACAAAGAGAGCAGGATAGCTATTGGGCTAATTCTTTTTGTATGTTGTTGAGGATCTACACTTGATTGATAATACATGGTTGGGTTTTATGCTGGTGCTTTCCCTTGGATATATCTTGTGTTATGTGTGATTATTTCCCTTCATCAGTTATGCATGTTTCTACTTGACGTTGCTCATGAATTCGATTATGCTTCCGCTTAATGTTTTGTAGAAGTAGAAGTATTATGCTTTAGGACATTACGTATATCGGCTTGTTCTACAGGTGAAATTTCTATAAAAAATTAGTCGCGGTAACATCAAAAACACAAAAACATTATAAAACTGAAAAAACAAAGATGTGGTCGAATCATTTTACCTATAGCACTCCACTACTCACCAACTGGTAATGCCAAATCCAGATCGCCTCGAAAATCCATCCCGACATATGGATACTCCACAAACACCATCTCCTAGTGGTTGAACCACTCGAAAAAAGCATCTAAGAAGGGGATCTGTGACTAGCCGGCATGTCTACCCATAAGGTCCACCCATCTTTGCATCCGTGGTTCCTCGGTGCAGGCAATCCCAGTGAAATGTTTTTAGGTTGCATGAGTGGAATTCTTTCCAAAGAAAAAGCAGTAAATATGGATCTATAACCAAAGTTCTTACTTCTTCCATTCTTTACTTTGGACAATTGTTCTTTTATGACAGGAAGTATCGCCTCACACCAATTGAACACCTTCGGTTCCAGGCATTCCAAGGTATACTACATGTAGGATATGTTCGCTAAATGTAAGGCCACGCTGCCAGCCAATCTAGAAAAGGTAAATAGAATGGTCCTCAAAGGTTGATCAGTAACATCCCAGATATTAATCTTACCATCTCTACTGGATTGAGATCCATTCCTGCAGAACTGATGGATGTAATCTTTCAGAGATTCGCCCCCACGAGAAAATCCTGATAGTGAAAGAGGGCACCATGCCTCGACAAACCCATCAGAAAATAAATATCCTCGATCGTGAAAGGAATAGATTTACCTCTGATCTAGAATATATGGTCAATAGGATCCCAAGCATTGAGAAGATACTGTAACAAACTGATTTGTTGTCTCATGCTAGATATGTGGAAAAACTTCAGTAAACCACAGTTCCTTAGCACATCCACTATGCCCTGGTCATGTAAAGTAATCATATACTCCTTTTTATGTTCTCATTCATGCCATGTGACAACCATCTTGATATAACAAATATCTGAAATACAAACAATAGATGAGTTAGGATCCAATTTTGAGCAAAAAAATGTAAAAATTTGATGAAGTAAACCTCAGTTCCTTAGCGCATCCATTGTGCCTGGTCATGTAAGAAATCATATACTCCTTTTCATGTTCTCGTTCATGCCATGTGACAACCATCTTGATCTAAAAAATATTTGAAATGCAAACAATATATGAGTTAGGATCCAATTTTGAGCAAAAATAGGTAAAAATTTGATGAAAAGACATTGTATAAAGTTGCCTTTCTGTGCCCATCGCACCCTGCCTTTGAGCAAATTGAGATGCATACTGACTGGGTTGTTGGCAACTCAGTATGCATCGCACCTTTCGATACAAGCCAGGTGCGATGATTGGGGAACAAAATCTTTAAACACCAAGGGCCCAAAAAAGTGAAAAAACTTGCCCATAATTGAGAAAATAGGAAATGAAAATGAAGAGCTTAAGGATAGCTCCTAACTGGTGCTAATGGCATGGAGAATGGTCCACAAGATCTCCCAAATTTGACTAGTGAAATTTGAGAAGGAAAACTGCTTCAAAGCTCCAAAATCCTAAATTTGAAATGAAATGATGAAAATGAAATGTTAAAACTACTTTTTATGTTTACTTTTCATGTACTTCAAAGTGAAAATTTATTTTTAGCTCATTTTTCATCCATATATATGTATTTCTAATCAATTTGATGGAGTTTTTAGTAGGTTGAACAACTGATGAAACAATCTGATGTGCTAAACAATGAATTGAACATCTTTGACCACCAAGAAAACTTTTTGTCTTCTTTTTGAGATTTGATTCAAAAATGAAAAGAAAATGATTGAGTCCTCTTTAAACCCTTTTTATACTCGTTAAACATGAAAATAATGTCGAGCACTTGTCCTTTCCATCTCGTTAAAGTGTTGGAAATGTCATCCCTCTTGTATTATTTTATCCTTTTTCGGACCTGGGGGATTACTTTACGAAAAATAACTTATGATGTTTTCTTTTCGTCCCTTTTCAAACTCTCTAAACATGAAAAGGATCAAGTTATCCTTGTCGTTAAACTGGTTAAAACAATAGTGACAAACTTGTCCATCTAGATGAGACTGAGTTTCACTATCGCTAGACTCGTTAAAACATTAAATAGCAACAGGTTTGCCCAAAGGGAAAATTATAGAACAAGCATATGTTATCATCCTCAAGCTTGAAAAACATAAAGAGGTACTGGTCAACAATGACTGGGGAAAAAGGGAAAAAACTTGAAGAATTTATGGTAGCAAGTCGCTCTTGAACATGACACTTTCACTTCATCTCCATTATTGAGTTGGGTTGGGTTATTCCATTCACCATTCATCATACCATTAGTCTTTCATACCATCCATATTTTGGGGTTAACGCTACCAATTCATGTTAGTGTCGCCAACATATTCAAGAGACGTCATTCAGTTGAGAAATCACCATCCAATTCATGTCTCATACACTGCAATACCTCCAACCTTCATTTTTTCATGACCACCATTCCTGAACCTTGTGTTGTCAGTTCATTTTTCACCTCCAGAAATAATTTGCTTCGTTTCGTGTCGTAGATGTGGAATACATCAAGGCCTTCCTACAATGAGTGGCTTCTTGTCAACATCAGCTCATTATCCAATAAGTTGACTTAGAAACAACCCTTTCAGTGCTTTGAAGCTTGCATACATCAATGGAAAGTTTCTCACTTCTGGCGACAGGTTGACATCAATGGCCTTCTACCAAAATATTTTGCGTGGTTTTTGACATGAATTCACAACACATGAATTGTACTGTAGTACCTTGAGGATCATTATCATTATCAGTGATTCATCTCATGTCTGTTAACAGCTTACATCATTGGTTGGTAATCAAGCGATGTCTTTCCATGTTCAACTTCAGAACATCTCTTCACATGGATTGACTTGTACATCGAGCGAAGATTGAACAAGTTTGAAGACCTCGGATCTAGTTTCATCCATCCAGGTTTTGATATATTCAGGGATATGAAAACATAAAATGTACAAAGTATCTGCACAGATGGTCATCCTAATCATGGATGATGACTCTATATCTGAAGAATCACCAGTTTGTATCTGCAGACGACTATCTGATCTATGTACATGAAATGAAATTTATAAATTTGAGCATGGGAATGCCTCTCTCAACTAGATCATGAAAATTATATTATGATGATGTATTATATTGTAACTTGCGCTAGTCACCTTCCAGTTCAAAACTTAGAATCCTCATGATAAAGCATTTCACCCGACATGAATATTTACGACCTCATGCTTTAGGGGGCAACTGTTATAGACATATTTGGGCACATCAACCCCAAACTCATATGTCAATGTATTAGGGCTCATCAACCCCTAAAAGAATTGTTTCATACCCTAAAGGAACATAGTCATCTGAATACATCATTCCCCAAAAGTTCCATCTAAGAAACCATCCAGAAATTGCCTAAATTGAACCATATTGACTGCTCCATTGACAAAGTGCGATGCATACTAAATGGTACACTGCTAGGGTGTGATGCATAATATTTAGGCCTTCTATAGAGTGTGATGGGTGAGGATGGACAAATTTCTGAGACAATTTGTTAGTTGGTTGCTCATGGAATCTTCTAGAAACTTCTCCTGTGCCACTTGCCTCTCTAAATTCGCCCAAGGATGAACAAGGGAACTAGGAAACCATTTCCAATCCCCTCTCTTGTGAAACCAATTGTAACAATTGGAATGACACTAATCAGACCCCATGGATGACTCACACCCTTGCAAATATCTATAAATGGATCTCCAATCCAAGAGATCAGAAGGCTGGAATATTGTGAATTGCAAGAAAGTGCTAATAGTTTGTCATTGAGGAGAGAGCATTGTATTCTTGTTGGTGTGATCTTGCTATTTCATGAGGTGAAGAAGGATTGAAGTTGGGAGGATGGTGCTAGATCAAACAACTGAGTTGTAATTCTCCTTTCTATTAATAAATCTCTTCAATTTTTCACCCATATGATGTGCAATTGTGAATGCTATCATTTGTTCATTATATATCTAATTTTGTAATGTTTATCTTGTAATAGATCACAATGCTTTGACGATTATTTGTTGTTGTACTTGTGTAGGTACTCTCCAAGCGTGTTAAGTACAGGGAGGAGTTGTAGGATCTACCAAAGGGGAGAGATATGAAGCAAGGGATTAAGCGGAAGTTCCAGGTTGGTTCCAATATCTTTCTCTTATCTGTTATAAATAGGAAAAATCATTGAATTGCTTTAAACTATTGTTTCTAGGGTAGTTGTTGTTAGTGTCAGTCTTTGCAGCCTTCCTCCAGCGATCAAACATGCTCTTACAAAGTGATTTTAAGGTGTCAAGGTCAAATTTTGTCATTTCAGTGAGTCTTCAAGCAAAATTTGGTCACTAGGCATTAGGTCTAGGGTTTGATTTTACCCTTCTCAAAGTTGTCCAAAAGACATTCCATGTCACCATTCAACTGAGTGTACCATCATTCAAAGGGTTTTCATCATCATGTCAAGTTCCACTGGGTCATTTTACACCTTGTTAATGCTTTAGTTGCGCTTAGGCAAGGTTCATTTCCCTCTCCTAGGGTTTTGAAGCTATTTTCTCTTAGATGGTCAAACCATCGGAAAAACTGGTATTCTGATGTTCATACACCTTCCCCTATCCATAATGTACCTTATTAAACACTTCCCATCACTAAAATCCCCCAAATTCCTCATTTTCGCACAAACCCTAGTTTCTTGCTACAACTTGGCAATTTTCTAGGCTAGGCCTGTGTTTTTCCTTTTTTGACCCCTTCCCCTCATTCAATCTTTGAGATTCCACTTTCCACTAATTTCTAAAATCCCTCCCACTTCCTAAAACTTTCTCAAGAATTTAGAATCCCCCTATCCCTTCATTTAGCTTCATTTCGGCGAATCCCTTGTCCCACACATCAGGATAGGTTTCACTCAAATGATGTTTCTGAGCAATAAAAGATTAATTTGGGAAACCTGAGAGAGGTTTTTGTCCATAATAAACCAATTAAGAAAAAACTCCTTCACCTTTTCACAGGTGTCATGGTTTTAGAGAAATGTCAAAAATACAACTGCCTTGGGAGAATTGATGCACCTCTAAAGTGACCTTGGGAAAATCAAGTTTTCTCCTAGCTTGGTTGGCCAAATGACTTGCTTGATGAGTACAATGATAACTAGATAGAAATATATTTCCAATGAGCTATCATGAGCTAAATTTGAGTTGAGTAAGACCTTCAAAAGTTGACTCCAACAACACTCTGCCCTGAGGCAGCCTCATTGGGCACATTTTTTACCAGTATTGGGAGATTTGATTTTTGATAGGGACAATGAACTCCAAATTGCAAAATTCAAGTTTTTTTGGAAATTAGACTAAAAGACCTTTCCAACAAGTTATCTTGCACCCAATTTCGGCACCAGGAAAGCCTCCAAATGTCTCCTGTAAAAGGCGCTACGCACAGGCTCTGTACACCATGCTCTGGCGCGGCGCTTAGGATTGGGAGCTCTAAATCAATAATGGTTTGAATTTTTGGATTCAGAATAAAAAAATAAGAAAACCCAAAAAATTTCATCAAATTTGGAGCATTTTTGGGGCATTTTTGGTCATTTAACATTTTTTGTGCACAAAACAGGGTTTTTCGCCTTATGCGCCGCGCCACTTGCGCGGCACTTAGAATTGGAAGATCCAAATTGGATGGATTCAGCATCAAAACATAAGAAAACCCAGAAATTTTTATCAATTTTAGAGAAGATCTTGGCCACCAAAATGACAAAAAACACTCAAAAAATGCCCTCTCTGCCCCTATTTTGACACACAGGAAGCAGTCTTGGGAGAATGAAGATTTGGGGGGGAAAATGAGCACCAAATTCAAAAATTAAACTTGGGTTGGAAATTAGACAGGACAGGGTTTCCAACAAGCACACTTGGGAACATTTTGGACTTCAGAAAGTACCTCAAAATTTCCTCAAAAGTTGCACAATGCGTATAGAATTTGGCGTGGCGCATATAGGAAAAAAGGCCAATTTCACCTCCTTTTCGCGAAATTTCGATTCGTGATTTCTCCAAAGTGGCCCGTTCATCTACACTTCACTTTTTCAGCACATAAGGTGGTATTTAAAATATTTTCACTCCAGATGGGCATCTATCCAAGTGGCAAAGGAAGGCAAAGTGTCACCCAAGCCATTTGTCATGTTTGTGGTGCTGCACCTGTAGCTGATGTTTGGCTCTCCACCTTCATTTTGTAATGATTCGAGTAACTCCCCAACCCTTGGGAGTTCTATCTCTTCATGGCACATTCTATATATTGTATGCAAACTATTTTCAATGGGTTGGTTGGCTAGTAACTTCTGGGAGACTGTGGGAAAGAAACTATGTTTCTTCATTGTATATTTTTACAAAGGATTAATGAAAGGCACTGGCTCTGTTTCATGAGATTCATGTGGTTGTGAGTGTATCAAATGTGTCTCTTATGTTTCATATGTATCTTTTTATGTTTCATAACTCATTTCATATTCATTTTCGGTGAAATTTTCTAACTTAGTTAAGGTAGAATTCAATTTTATTGCTCTGCTTGTGGGGAAATTTCATGTTCAGTGTTCTTTCTTCTATTGAAAAGGATTCATGTGCGTATGCCCTTTTCACTCTCCTAAGTAATCTATCCATTCCACGTTGTTTCAAACTAAATTGCTGGACTCTCCGCCTATCTTGCCTCATGAAATAATCTGTTTCTTCATATTAAATTCTCTGTTCATTGAGGTCCATTCGTCCCATACCATCCCAGAACACAGCCATTCATAAAAATCACTTCTTGTATACATATTCACTTACTAGCCTAAGATAAATATTTCACTGTAAGTCATCTCGGCCTTTAAGGTTATCTACTCATTGAGTGTGACTCGGAGAGAGCCCTCTCCTGTTCTGGCCAGACTGAGCGTGGTTTATGGTTACCCTGAATTTTTCCTTCTTTCAGCCTAAGGCGGATTTAGGTGCTAACAGCTACCAAACCTAGAGGGCTAACATTATTTAGGAATAATAGTTTTCCTAGAAATAAGGGGGGCCAATGTCGTTGAGACCAAAGGCACAGGTAGGGACAAGTGTGGCACTCGCGCTATGGTGCGCGATCTGTCAGATAGGAGGAGAGCACATGATAGATAACTGTCATTTGTTGTAGAAGTATACACAAAATCCGCAGCAATTATTTTGTAATTTTTGTAGATCAGTGGGCCACAATGATCATACTTGTCAGAGCTATGAGTTAATGATGGATCGGACCCTAGCCTATCGAATGCAAAAATAAACGTGAGCCCTCGACCCAACAGCAGGAATGGCGCGTGGTGGATTTCAAGGGTGAGGTCGAGGATGAGGAGGAATGTGGCCAAGAAGGGGCCGTGGACAATTAATCTGTTACAATTGTAGAGGACCAAGGCACTACGCTTGTGATTGTACCAACCCAACAAGAATATCTTATTCGTACTATGAGAAGTTTGATCATGAAATGGTAGATTGTCCTATGTTGATCGCACATATGCACGAGAAAGGGGTACTACAGCCTACTCAAACTTAGAATATCCAAATGATGAGGTATGAACCACGCAAAGAAGACCCCAATGTGAACATGGTGCTCAAAAGCTGCGCAACCACAGGGGAAGATAAGGGGAAGCAGCCTGAGGAAGATACATGGGTTTGCAAGGCTCCTACAAAGGAACCTGAGTTTGACTTGGAATGCGCAAAGGAGACGTGTATGGAAGCTAAGAAGAGCTTCGCAGAGGCCTCTACTTTAGGTAGTAAGGATCAACTAGAGACAGGGCTGGATCCTTCTATGCTAACTACCTTTTTAGAGACACGCATCAAATTTCTGCGAGATAATAAAGTGGTTAAAGGACTACAGGAATTAATAACTAGGTGCATAGGGTTATGGGATCCACGTGTAGTCCGAAAGCTAGAAAATCATGCATTGCGCACTGGGAGGGAAATGAGATTGACGGCGCAAATTGGTGAATATGAAATGGATCAGGTAATCCTAGACATGGGTTCAGACGCAATTATGTTACCAAAGAAGATGTGGGAATGCATGGGCAGGCTTGCATTGCAATGGTCTACCATTCAATTGAGAATGGCGAACCAACAAAAACAAAATTTCCCATGGGGGGATTGCAAGGGGTAACAGTGGATATCGAAGGCGCAAGCACGCAAATGGGCTTTGAAGTGATAAAGATTGTTGATGACAACAATCCTTATCCCACATTGCTAGGAATAGACTGGGCCACTGATATGAATGGAGTCATCAATCTGAAGAAGCGGAAGATGATATTCAAGAAAAAGTCCCTACACTTAGTAGTTCCGCTAGATCCAGCCGAAGGAGCGCGCTACACTGAACCCGTGTGTGATGATGGAAGTGATGATGAGCTAGATTGTATCTACAAGATAACTGCACGAGATCAGGGTTGGGTGAATCTAACTGCAGATGGAAGGATCTCGTGGGAGCGCATAGGTTCCTACACCTCATAATCAAATGAAGAAGATGAACGCTGGCACAATCGATTGAACAAAGTGACGACGTTGAATATCAACATGATGACTAGATCACTATGTTGCGTAACAACCCAAGCCCGAGATCTACCAACATATGATGGATTGATAGCAATAGATGAATTCTTGAGCAAGTTTAAGAGCGTTGTTCCAAAGCAATAGCGGTTCGATGCGTTTAAGTGGGCGCTGTGTGTGACACCTGCACATTGGTGGAGAACACATCAAGGAAATTTTGAAAACTGGCGCAGCTGCAGGAGGATAATGCGGCTATGATTTGGGAAACCAAAACTATGGATAGCAGATAAATACAATGGACGTGATGAGCCACACATGAACCTCACAAAATGGACCAAGGCCTATGGAGAAGAACCTCAGCCTGAATGGGTACATTTATTCTACCATACCCTGGATGTCATACCCATGAATTGGTATACCGAGACAGAACTCTGGCATGGTACAAGCGAGAGGGATGTCTTGCGTGAGGAATTTTTGTTAATATAATTTCACATTTGAAGACTGATGGTCAGATACTGTTGACGACGTGCTGCAAGCCGTAGAAGTCGCCATCTTCAAAATACCACAGAAACCACGGGAAGTAGTTCAACAAGCATGGGTAACCCCGTTAAGCAGTGCCCTAGAATTTTATAATGTACAAGTAGAGGAGGATGAGGATGACCCCCAAAATATTAATATTCCAAAAACTGAAGGGTGTCACAAAGTTTGAGGACCATCAATTGAGGATCCCAACATCACTGCGCCGCTAAAGACAAAGCAAGTAACTATTGGTACAGACGCGAAGCTGAAGTATGCAACGCTTGGGGACTATTGGGACAATGCTATGGTAGATAAGGTCACCGAGTTACTCCGTGAATATCAAGATTTTTTCCCGACCAAAATCATGGACTTAAAGGGGATCATTGGCAACCTAGGGATGATGAAGATCACTATGGAACTGGACGTGAAGCCAATTAAGTAGCGACCTTACCATTTGAATCTCAAGTATAAAGAAAAGGTCCATGAATAATTAGAAAAAATGCTTGCATCGGGAATTATTGAACCAGTGGAAGAATCTGACTAGGTGAGTCCTATGGTAGTACAGGAGAAAAACAGAAGGGAAAAATTACAATCTACATGGACGTCAGGAAGCTTAATGAAGCTTGTGTTCACATCATTTACAGATGAAGTATTGGAGAATGTTGGCAGACAGGAAGCTTACTCATTTATGGATGGCTTCTCAGGGTACCATCAGATTAAGATCGCGATGGAAGATAGGAGAAAGACAACCTTCGCAACTGAATGGGGTTGTTTTCAATACACCGTTATGCCCTTTGTAATCAAGAATGCACCAGCGATATTTTCGCGCGTAGTGGTGGCCGCGTTCAAGGAATACATCCACAAGTTCTTGGAGGTATATCTGGATGATTGGCCTGTATTTGGGTTAGTTAAACACCATATAGCGAGCTTATGATTGATGCTAGATACTTGTCAACGACACCAGAATGCATTGAATCTTAAGAAGTGCACCTTCCTAGTCCCCTTTGGAGATTTTCTCGACCATGTGGTCTGCAAATAAGGCCTAATGGTGGACCCTGCGAAGATTGTCATTATTCTCAATCTGGAAGCACCACGAAGTGTCAAACAACTATGCGTGACATTGGGGCACACTGGTTACTATAGAAAGTTTATTAAGAGCTGTGTACAAATCACAGCACCAATGGAATGGTTATTGAAATAAGAAGCTACATATTGTTGGAATGATGATTGTAAGAAAAGATTGGATGTTCTCAAGGAAAAGATGGCATCCGCTCCCATTTTGGTCTTCCCTAAATGGGACATCGAATTTCATGTACATGTTGATGCGTCATGTATCACGTTGGGCGTTGTACTTATGCAGGAAGGTGTGGAAGGCATGGATCACCCGATCACATTCGCGAGTTGGCGGTCGTCCAAAGCCAAAAAGAACTATTATACTACTGAGCATGAAGGATTGGCAATGGTATACGTACTCCAAAAATACCACCACTATTTACTTGGTGGGCACTACAAGATGTATACCGATCATTCCACGTTGAAATACCTAGTGAACAAGCCTCTGTAGGGGGGGTGCATATGAAGATGGCTGTTACTATTTCAAGAATATGACTTTGAGGCCATTGTAAAGCCAAGACACTTAAATGCACGGCCAAATCACCTATCACGAATTAAGACTGGTGAGGAGCCAAAAAGTTTGGAGGAAGGACTACCTGATGCACAACTCTTTACAGTATGCATCGCAAATGACCACTTCGAAGATATAATCCATTTCCTAACCATAGGGACTACGCCGTAAGAATATTTAGTCCAGCAGAAGAAGGAATTGGTGGTACGCACAGTAGACTTTTCGGGTCATCGCGGGGCACCTCTACAAAATGGGAAACAATGAGATATTACAAAGATATGTACCTGAATTTGAACGAGGACAGATCCTCACGGAAGCACATGGGGGGGCTGTAGGAGGACACTATGCAAGATGGGCAACAACACAGAAGATTCTTTGCACTGGGCTATGGTGGCCAACCATACATCAAGATTCGAAAGCATACTGTCGGGCCTGTGACATATGTCAAAGGACCGGGAAACCAACATGAAGAGATGATATGCCACTCAATCCATAGATGATGTTGCAGCCATTTTAAAAATTGGCAATAGACTTTGTGGGGCCAATCAAACCTCAAGGGAAGACGGGTGCGCGCCACATAATCATTGTGACAAAGTACTTGACTTGATGGGCAGAAGCACAGCTGGTTAAGGACTGCACGGCCGCTACAGCTATGAAATTTTTGTCCAGCAACGTGTTGACATGGTTTGGATGCCCGAAAATTTTAATGAGTGACCGCGGAATGCACTTCCTAAATGAAACTATTAGTACACTCACCGAGGAGTTCCAGGTGGATCATCAGAAAAGTACGTCATACCATCCGCAAGCTAATGGGACAGTAGAAGCATTCAACAAGATTCTGGAGACTACGCTGACGAAAGTATGTAACGCATAGTGAAATGACTGGGACTTGTGCATACCTACTGTATTATGGGCATACAGAACCATGTGCAATAAATTGACAGGTCAAACACCTTTCAGGTTAGTCTATGGCATGGAAGCAGTCATGCCAATGGAATATTTCATACCCAGTTTGCGGATAGTAGCAATGACAGGCATGTCCAACCACAAAGCCTTGGAAGAGAGGCTCACGAAATTGGAAGAACCTGAGGAAGAACGGTTTCTAGTAGGATTCCATTATTAGGTACAGAAACAACATGAGAAATCTTGGCACGATCGCCATATCAAGTTGCGCACATTCAAAGTAAACGATTTAGTGTTGTTGTATGATAGCAAGTTCGAAAAATTTCTTGGAAAATTCAGAATGCATTGGTCAGGACCATATGTGGTAAAGGAGGTCACATATAGCAGTGTGGTCCAGCTAGTCAAACTTAATGGAGAGCCCTTCCCAGGAAGAGTAAATGGTAGTCACCTAAAGCCCTACACGGGTAGGCTGACTATCTGACTAACCGACAAAAGCACAGTCTTCGCAACCCGACAAGCCAAATAGAGGTGTGGGACTATAAACATAGGTACTAGAATCCAACATCCAAGTAGAGAACCAAGTTAGTCGCAGATGATTCTGAAGCAGAAACAAATCTAGACAACGGTAGCATGGGGATTTGTCGACCTTCACGACACACAAGCACAGTTGAATGGACTTTGCAAAAGGATCACCAAAGCAGCCGAGTGACTTGGGACGAGTCACGATGATTGTTGTTGGGGCCTGTTGGATAGCGGATCCCCCCATAGCGGGTTTTTGGGGCTTGTAGCCCGATCTCTGGTCAATATAATGTAAAGATCCCACAAAATGTGGGCGTGGAGCATGAGATTCTAGGGTTGTCTGCCCTATAATATTATAATTTAATATAGAATGTGTCAGCCTACCCATGATCCACGGACCATGGGAATGTATAAATAGAGCGAGGCTCTAAGTGTAGAAGTTAAGATTTTAGCCTTGGTCTTAAGTGATATGCGTTTTGAATAAGGAATTCGATCTGAGTCTATAATTCCGAGTCTTGGGTTGCAGGAATGGGAAGAGGCTCTATAGTTATGTGCGCAAAGGCCTGGTAGAGTCCACAGCTATGTGCAAGGACCCCTGCAGCTGAGTCCACAGGGCAGAGTTGGGATTGTAAGTCAACAGAGGTTTAATAAAAAGATAAGTTGATTCTGAAATATTGTGCATCTACTTGTAGATCTATATGTTTATGCTTCTGTTATAGTCTTATGCATCTCTTTACAGTTTATGATTGCACACACTTGTTATGAATATTGAATGATTGATGAGAATATCGGGCCCACAAAATTAAGTCAGATCTATAATAATAACACAGTGAGAAAAAGGGATCTAGACAACACCTCTTCCCCCTCTTTACAGAGCTACGTGAAGGTTAGATGGTTGCGTGAAGCAACACAAGCACGCAGGATCAGTTTGTGAACCTCCCAACCTTCATCAAGACATCCCTAGGGTGCGGAAACCTGGTTCTAGAACCCTCCCACACTACCTCGGGTGAGACCTTAGTCCGCGCACCGTGGACTGTTTCCGAAAGCGCTGGTACTTTCGGGGTTTGTTTGGCTAAATCACTTCTGAACCTGGGTCAGGCCCCAACAAGCCAACAATAATATGGCCATTGGAGGGGCTGACGAGGGTGAAAACGCACCAGTCCCACCCCCACCACCCCTGTTACACAAAAACATCATCACCTTGATTATTTGCAGTCAGTATGGGTCTATCACCACCTATACCAGCCTCCTAAGAAAGTCTCAGACCTCAGCTCTTCAAAACAAGCTTTGAAAATGAGAGAAGGACATCAAAAAGCAATGTAACTCTGGTTCCGCACTTTCTCTCACTTTTTCCTGCAGGCCCGCACCCTTTATTCAGAGTACCTGCGTACTTATACGCTCTGTATGTAAAGGGGAGGGTGCGTACCCCTGTGAAAGTCAAAAGGCGCAATTTTTATCTTAAAAAACTCACTTTGGGTTAATTCTAGAGGTTTCTAGAAGGAATTTTGACGTGGATTGTTCGCTCCAAAGTGGTTCATGCATCCAAAAACAGAAGGAGCTAATCCCTTGTTAGGAGGAGCTATCCCTTTGAAGGAGGATTCTATCCATTTGAAGGAGGACCTAGTAACTGCCCTCTATTGCACTATAAATTGAGGCATTGGGTTAGTGGCTGGAGAGGTTAGATGCTAAACTTTTGAGGGTAAATGCTAGTGAAATCAAGACTTCCTATTTGAGCTTAAGAGGAGAGATCACATACCTTTTTGGCTTCATTGGGGAGTGAGTGAAGCTTGTCAAAGTAGAGGAGACTTCTTGTTGGACCCTGGGAGGAGCTTGTACAGCGTCAAGGCAAAGGTTGTAAAGTTCTTCTTTTTTTGAATTAATACAATCAAGCTCATTTTTCTCAACAAGTATCTCATGTTATTTGTTTCATGGACTCCTTGACTTTCATGTTAAATATGTTTTATAATACTGGTTATTCAGGTGCTATTTAATTGTTTTCCTTGTTTGTGTTTGCAGGTTTGCGACAAAGGAACTTACTTGGATCAAAGGAGAGAAGGCATCCACAAACTTGCGTTGGACATGAGGTATGCATTAAACACATTTGTTTGCCATTATTTATAAAGCACATTTAGAGAAAGATAGTGTCTGGTTTGTTTGTTTGTCATTAGGTCTTCTTTAGATTCTAGGAAGGTCTATCTTGTCCGCAAGATTGGCTCATTCCGCATGACAAATGGTTCTTTAGTAAGAGGCTTTGTAAATATATATGCGATTTGTTATTTTGAGGGTATGTACTCCATCTTCACTATCTTCTCAACCACTTGTTCTTTGAGAAAGTGGCACTTTATAGGTAATGTTTAGTCTTTGAATGAAGCACAATATTTTTAGAAATTCTTATTGCACTTATATTGTCACATTTGATAGATATAGGTTTACTAAAATTTACCTTCATATCATGTAGTGTTTGTTTCATCCACAACACCTATGTGGAACAAGGTGCAACTGATATGTATTCAACTTCTGCTATGGATAGATAAACTAAAGATTGTTTCTTGCTTAACCATGCAACCAAATACTCTCCTAGGTAGAATGTACCACCACTTGTACTTTTTCTGTCATCCATGCAGTTGGCCCAATCTGCATTTATGTATGTTGTCAATGTAAATTCTGTCCCTTTGGGATACCATAGACCATAGTATATAGTTCCTTTCAAGTATTTGAACATCCAATTTATTGCTAACATATTACTTTGTTTGGGTGTTGATTGATATCTTGCTATTAATCCGATAGCTAACATTATATCTAGTCTATAAGTTGTTAGGTATAGCAGATTTCATATCATAGATTTGTAAAGCTTTTGATCCACATTAGGTGATTCATCATCTGCACATAGCTTGCATCCAGTAGTCATGGGGGTTGAGATAGGTTTATAGTCTTCCATTTGGAACCTTTTTAGGATATCCCTTAGGTATGTCTCTTGAGATATGAATATGCCTCCAACCTTTTGTAGGATTTGCAGCCCTAGGTAGAAGGTAAGTTCTCCAATAATTGACCTCTTGAACTCAAACTTCATCTCTTCAGCAAACCTTTTTACTAAATGATCTTTATTGTTGCCAAACATGATATCATCCACATATACAACAACAATTAATAATTCACCACCATCAATCTTTACCATCAATCTTTATGTACATATTACTATAAAATCCTCCTCCCTTGAAACCCTATTTTTGAAGGTACTTGTGCATTCCATAGTATCATGCTCATGGTGCTCGTTTAAGACCATAGGTTTCCTTCTTTAACATGCAGACATAATTAGGTTTATCTAATAAAAATAACCCTTTAGTTTGTTCCATATGGACCTCTTCCTGAAGCTCTCCATTTATAAAAGCAGACTTCATGTCCATTTGTTATACTTTGAAATCCTTGTAACAAGTAAAAGCAAAAAACATCCTAGTTGCCTCCAATCTCACAATTGGTGCAAAGGTTTCTTCATAATCAAGGACTTATACTTGTGAGTAGCCCTTCCATACTAGTGTGGATTTGTTTCTCACAGTATGACCATGTTCATTCATTTTTTTCTTGAATACCCATTTTGTCCCAATGATTTTTTTCCTATTGGTCTTGGTGTTAGTTCCCAAGTCTTATTAGTTCCGAGTTGATCTAACTCTTCATTGATAACATCTATCCAACTTTGGTATTTTCTTGCCTCATCAAAGTTATTTGGCTCTACCTGTGACAACATAGCTATATGAACTTTCTCAGATTTTTTTGCTAGTTTCCTCCTTGTTTGAACTCCACTTTTATCTCCAATAATTTTATTTTTAGGATGATTCTTTTGAGTGTGTCTTGAGGGACCTTTTGAATGAGTCTTTGTATCTTCTAATTCTTAATCTTGTACTTCATTCTCCTTATTTTCACGATGGTGATGATGTGGAGTATTAATAAAACAAGTGTTTTTGTTTTTATCAGATAACTCTTCATCAAACCTTACATCTATGCATTCCACAATCTTATGCAACCTCTTATTATAACACCTGTATCCCTTACTTTCTGATGAATATCCGAAAAATATTCCTTCATTAGATCAAGCATCAAACTTTCCTAGATTAGTTTTGATATAGAATTTACTCCCAAATACTTTAAAATGCTTGATTGATGTTGGTTTCCCATGCCACAGTTCATATGGTGTCTTATCATAGTTTGGTCTGAGATGTGCCTTATTGAGAATATGTACTATTGTATGCACCGCTTCCTCCCAATATGTTTGAGGAGTCTTTATTTATTGCATCATGGCTCTGGCCATTTGTTGAACAAATCTATTTTGTCCCTCTACAACTCCATTATGTTGTGGTGTGTCTACAATAGTATACTATCAATTTATGCCAAATTCATTACACAAGTCTGCAAACTCATCTGATGTAAATTCACCTCCTCTATCTGACCTTATGCACTTTATCTTACACCTTGTTTTGTTTTCTAGAAGTGCCTTGAATATTTTGAGATTCTCAAATTCTTTTGACTTATCTATAAGGAATGCCACCGATGAAAATCTTGAATAGTCATAAATTATCAACATGATACATTTTTCTTCTCCTAGTGCATCTGTTCTGGAAGTCCCACACAAATCCATGTACACTAGCTATAAAGGATTACTACTTGATAGTTTATCTTTGACTTTGAATGATGTTCATGTTTGTTTACCTATTTGACATGACTTGCAGATAATTTTTTGAGGCTTTTTTATTGTTGGTATATCTCTAACTTCTCTCCTCTTTCTAAGTTTGATGATGTGATCAAAGTTGAGATTCCCCAATCTCCTGTGCCATAGACAAGATTCATCTTGTTTGCTGATGTAGCATTCCTCACTCTCTTCCTTCAAGATATATACATTATTCTATATTCAAAATCCTTTAGGCAGAGTATTCCCTATAGATGTTGACATGAATTCACAATCTTGAGCTGAAAAGGGAACCTCAGAACCTTTGTCACACATCTGACTTACACTTAACAAATTATGTTTTAGACCATATACAAACAATACTTCCTAAGCCTTTCCTCTTCCATTATTTAGATTGACATTACCCTTTCCTCTAATTGTTCCTACTTCATCATTGTCGAATGTGACATTTTTAGTTTAATTTTTGTCCAAGGATACAAAATTTATTTTATCTCCTGACATATGTCTAGAGCAGCCACTGTCCACATACCATTTATTGTTTTGATCTTGAGCATATAGAACTAGATCACACTTATCAACTTTATTTTCTTCCCTCTTCTTTCTCCATTACATGCTTCCATCTATTCTATAATTATTCTAAGATGATAATCCATTGTTCTTAAGCTAAAATTCATATGATTTGTGCCCAAAGTTGTGACAATAGAAACATTCAGTGATATCAAGGAGAAGAACATATGAATTTTTATCTAGATTCATGTTTGTTTTGATGTATGTTAATCAATTATTAGATTTAATTCTTTTAGAATTTCCCAAATCAATTATTTTGACATAATCTCTACAATCTATGGCTTTATGTCCAAAATTTTTATGGTGATAATAATATCCATAGAAAAATATAGTACCTGGTAGTGGACGTTGTTTAGGGATATAACCATCTAGACATTCAATAATCCCGTCTCCTGAAGAAGTATGGTCTCTAATAGTTTGTTGTTTGATTGTTCATTACTTTTATCTCCTTGACTTTTCCAATAGTGTTTCTTTTGTTGCTATTCATTTGATGTTGAATTTTTGCTCAAATTTTTGCTATCAGATTGATGTGAAATATCGTTCTCCCTCCAACAACTTTTGCAAAGGTGATTGTCCTTTTATCCTTCATAACCTAACCCAATATTTATGAGTGGAGACGTATAAGAATTTAATAATTTGATTCTTCATGTTCAACTTTCAACTTGATAATTTCTTCTGAATTTGATTTTTCTTTTACATATTTCAATAAGTTCTCTTTTTCCTTTCTATTATTTAGTTTAAGCCTTTCTATTTCATCTAGGGCACCGATCAACTCCCCTTCAAGGCCTACCTCACCTTCCTCTTCTTCTTCATATTCCTAGAAATATTTTTCAAGTTCCTCTAAGGCCATCAAAATGAATTCACTCATTCCATCTTCACTAGACGATTCATTGGTACTTTAAGATACACTGCTATATTATTGAGCATAGAAACATTTTCTTTCAAAATTTTCCTCTTTCTACATTTTATTAGATTTGTTCTTCTCTTTCTTAGAAGGAAATTTTGAAGCATAATGCCCCACTCTTCCACAATTAAAACACTTAAATGGAAGTTTTCCTTCGTAGTTACTTGTGCCTTTCTTCAACCTTCTCATAAATTTTGCTTCTTCTTCATCAAACCATGAACATGAACATTCGTTTTCTTCTATGGATGATCTAGAATTTTGTAAGAACAAAAAAATATAGATGTAAACATAAACACAGAGATGCAATAGAAATAAAGATTCATTACATTAATATCAAATAACTGAAATATGCTTACATACAAAACATAAATAAACAAGGTCGAACGATGTTAGCTTCTCTCTGAGAAGAGATGTGGTAGCTACATGCCTCTGAACTATATTAAAATGAGGCTCAAAGAAATATTTATTATTTAGAAACAATGAAAACCCTAAAAATCTAAAAATCTAACCCTAGGAGATGAAGTGCTAGAACTAAGGGCCCCGTTTGGGTAAATTTGTACATCAACTTCCCGGGGTCGTAACTTTGGCATACTATCTCCGTATGATGTGCGCAATACCTTGCTAGAAATATCTATTTGAGGAATACAACTTTCAAATGAAAATTTAAATTGAAGAGAAATGTTTTACTGTTTTTCCCTAAAAATGTTGTTTAGGGCCTTAAAACAGCTCCAAAAGTTTAGGACCCGCAAAATTGCCAAATATAGTAAACTATGCTACAATTAGGGAAATTGAAAAAATGAATGAGACACTAATGGGAGTCCAAGTGCAATAGGTGGGTAGCCACCAATATCCATCTGGATCAGTCCTCCCCCTTATTAAGCAATGTTCTCCATTGCCTTGAGTGCCTCCATGCGATGGGGAAACTTCTGTTGAACTTGATCCCTTGTGAACCACTTGCCTTGGTGCAGGAGTTGACCAACTTTGACAACATGATATTTTTGGATATTCTGTTGTTCTTGATATGTGTTTCCATGATCCGATCAGTTGTGGCTTCTTCCATGCAGCTTGGATTTAACTCTGTTGGTGTGATTTGTTCTGCAATGTTCGATGTGTCTAGTAATGGTGGAAATTATAGTCGAAAGTGGTCAACATGTAACGCTGGGTGCAGGGCAAGGAATGGGGAAATGATGAACTCAAAATAATTATCTCCCATAGCTTTGGTATTTGGGTAAGGCCAATATCAGAGTGGTCTAAGCTTCTGATGGGTTTTGGTAAGGCGTTCTTTCTGCAAATGCAACCAAACTTTGTTGCCCATCCGAAACTTGTGTGGCACCTGATGTGTATCATTTCGTTGCTTGTACTTGACATTTGACTTCTCCAATATGTCATGAACCTATTGGCGGATTTGTTAGATGCATTCAATAAATCTGGTTGTTTTATCAGCCTCAAACAATACATGTGTGGATTTTGCCTGTGTAGTCACATGATGAATGGAAACATCAATTAGACAAAATGGTTGAAATCCGAGACCCACTTGAAAGGGATTGCGACCGGTCAAGCTATGGAGAGGTTTGTTATAACTATGTTGCACATAGGGAAGACTCTCATCCTAGGTTCATGGATGTTTGGAGTTGTACATGTGGATTATGTGCATTATCATCCTATGGATGACCTCCATCTAGTCATCAGTCTCGGGATGGAATGTAGTCGACTTGGTTAGCCTGGTGTCCAATAGTGTTTAGTGGCTTGACCAGAATGTGCTCAGGAACTTGCTATCTCAGTATTATATAATGGTCCATGGGATCCCAAAATGTACCCATACTCATTCAAAGAAGATTTTAACAGTGTCCTCTGTTGTAATACACTTCTTGCAGGTCACCAGTATACCCATCTTAGAAAATTTGTTGACAACCAAAAATACATAGTCATTACCATGCATGAAAGAAGGTAAGCCATACATATAGTCCATGGAGATGGATTCCCAAGGATAGATGGGAGTAGGAAGAGAAGTGTACAAGCCTTCCATCTTTATGTTTGACTTGGCGATGGTGCAGGCAGTGTAGATCTTATATATATCCCAAAATCCAGTCGGAGTTTTGGCCAATAAAAGTACCTTTTTAGTACAACCACAGTTTTCTCCATGCCAAATTTTCCTCTGACCCGTCTGTAGTGCACCTCCTAAATATGGTTTGCACGCTCACTTGAAGGAACATAAAGGCGGCCTAGGTAGCATAATAATGTGTCCTATAGGTGGAAATCAAGAACTTACTTGCCATATACTAGAATTTGGCATCTGGAGGTGAACTATGGATCATTTTTGTATAGTTGTAGCCATCAAGAGGTCTTGTGGCCACAAGAGTTGAGAACATTATTCAATGTTACAATTGGCGATTGGTTGAGGTAGTCTATAACATGATTGGTGCTGCCCTTTTTGTATTTAACGTTCAAGTGGAATTGTTACAGATATGTAGACCACTTCTGATGGAAATCATTCTACAACTACCCTTGTGTTGTATAAAATGAATGGTTCAGTGATCGATGTAGTTGACCGTCTCCTTCCCCAGAATGTAATGCTTCCATTGTTGACAAGATTTCACGATGGAATACATCTCTTTATCATAGGTGGGGTACTTCTAAATTGTATCGGAAAGTGTCTTACTATGATAAGCCACTAGATGCCTATGCTAGGTGAGTACTACACCAACAGCATAGTCAGAGGCATCTATCTCAATTTCAAATGGTTACTACAGGTCTAGAAATGTGAGTACCGATAAAGGGCCGGAGCAACGCTTCAACTCAATGAACTCCTTTTATTGGGACTTGGACCTGGAAAAAATTTATTTCGCTCCACCCTTGGTAATATGACTCAGAGGCCAAGTGATATGGGAGAATCCCGCATGAACCCCTGATAAAACTTTGCAAGGTCCAAAAGGCTACAAATCTCTATTAGAGGGGTCAGGGATGGCCAATCTTGAACGAATTGGATCTTAGTCAGATTCACATGCACACCACACTCATCTATGATTTAACGCAGATATTAGACCGGGCTCATGCCAAAGGTTCATTTCTCCAAGTTGGCACATAGTTTGTGTTGTCAAAGTCTTTGAAAGACATGCCGAATGTGTTGCAAGTGTTCTTCCCAACTCTTGATGAAGATGAAGATGTTGTCTAGATAAACAACTATGATTTAGTTGGTGGAGGGCAGCAAGATGTCATCCATTATCCTCATAAAAGTAGCAAGGCCATTTTTTAACTCGAAGGGCATAACCAACCATTCAAAAAGACCTTCCTCGGATTTGAAGCCAGTGTTCCATACATATGTGGGCTCTATTAACGCCTAGTGATAGCTAGACTTCAGATCAATCTTGCTGAAATACTTGGCCCCCTTGAGCTGGTCTAGAAGGTCATCAATTTGTGGGATTAGATACCTATTCTTGAAATTGATTTTGTTTAGTGCCCGATAATCAATGGAGAGCCTTCAAGTCCTATCCTTCTTCTGCATAAGTACAATAGAGCTCCCACAAGGCAAAGAAATTGGTTGGATGTGCCCTTTCTGTAGCAACTCCTAGATTTTCCGCTTGATCTCTTCAGTTTCTAGAATGGAGGGATGATATATCAGCCCATTGGGTAGAGGTGATCCAGGAGTCAGATCGATCAAATTATTGAACTGACAGTGCAAGGGTAACCCTGTGGGTGAGGATAAGATGTCCCTATATTCTTCTATGATCGTATCCACCTACTTCCACTGTGTGGAGGAACCCTTCCTGGGGGCCATGGATGTGGCTATGCTCTTCCCCTTAATTTGAGAACAAATAAAAAAGGAAAAAGAAATACCAGTATGGAAGATGATCTTACTGCATTTCTTAGCAAAGATAAAAGAGGTGGAGTTATGCAGGGGTACCTTCAGTATCGTGTATAACTTATTACCTAAGGAAATAATAATAGTGCAAGGCTTAGACTCATATACAACATGATTCTTCCATAGGTATGGTTGGCCTCATAATATATCACAAACTTTAAGAGGAGAAACATCACATAATACCTCATCTATGAAGGGCTTGATGCGATATGCAAGGCAAAACTACTAGATGATGCAAAGATCTCATCCTTGGTGAAGCCACCCGATGCTGTACGAATGTGGGTGTGTTGTGGTTGGTAGGCCAAAAAAATTCACAAACTCCGTTGAAAACAGGTTCTTTTGGCTCCTGTTATCGAAAATGAATTACATCGGTGAAACCTTCACCCCCATCTTTGAGTGGAAGAGACGATCCCCCTCCTTTGGATCTCTGGGCTCAATCTTATGGATCTTGGTGGTGGAAATAGTGGCGCTAGGCTCCACATTAATAATATTCTTCCCTTTGAAATTCCATTTGTTAGGTTTTGACTCAGAGTTAGAACATGAATCTAATTCTAAAGCCTTCAGCTCGACCACGAGTGATTGTTTGGCTCAACACTCACCTGCATTGTGAGTGGGCCTCTTATGGAACTCACACCACTTCCCTATGTCCTTGTTCATCTTCGTGGTGTTTTTATTTTCATGAGACATGTTGTCCTGGGTCACCCTTCATTGGATTTTTCCTTTGTTCTGTAGTTTGCGGGTGCCTTTCCCTTGCTTCAGATTAACATATCCAAAGTCTCACTTCTTCTGTTTTAACTTGTTCTCAATCTTGACAATGTATCGGTAGGTGTTGCCAAGTGAGGAGATGTCTGTGAACTCCATATCATCTTGCATGTATTTTTGCAGACAACCACGATAATTGATTACTAGATGCCACTCAGAATCTTGTATACCCACTTCGTGCGAAGGGTATGAAATATATTTGTGAACTCCGGCACGTCTTGGTCCCTTCGCTACTGTTGGGACAGGAAAGAGGTATGATTTCTCTTCATAAACTGCTTCATTTACCATTCACCCTTATACAATTATCTCTGTTTATAGATTAAAATGAGGAAAATATCGGCAAGTTGGATAAAACTATTTGGTGATAGAATAGGAAAATCTAGTATGAAAAACTGATTCTTTGCTAGCTTTGTATGCAGAGATGTGGATTGGGAAAAATATTTTTAGTTGGAAGAATAGCATGAGGCCATAAAAGGGAAACGCCATGAAATCTTGGGAAGACAAGGAAGCCGAAGATCAATTAGAACATTCCTATTTTATCACATGATCAGATTCTATATTGCGAAATCCTCAGGATCCCCTAATCCTGAGGATTCACTTTTATCCAAGTTTCTCTTTTATGTTATATATAGGGCTGAAAGGAAATTAGATACAGTTTAGGCTTTTAATTTGTCATTATTCTTTTTGAAACATATACGATGTTATATTAGTGACTCTGTCAGTTGTTACTCAAAATTAATGAAAGAAGGTTGCGTTTGATACATCTTCGTATTCTAAGTTTTTATTAAGCAGAGGATTTTGGTGACTTTGGGCCCAATCAGAACAAGATCCACTACTCCTTTGTGCTATATTTTTATATTCAATATTTGCAATTGATTTAATGTCCATTTATTCCATTTATTGTGATGATTTGTGATATTGATTTATATTGTTGTTCAATTACATTTAGAGTGAAGTCGTGAGATATACCTAAGTAGCGCTTTGATTAAAATGAGTGAATTCATGTTGATAGCATATTGTTGTTCATTTGAATAGATGTTATCATAGATCTTGAAAAACAAGACTAATTAACTTCTATAGATTGCAATATAGAAAGTTTGCCATTTAGGGATCTTTTATCGCTATTTTCTGTTCAATTACCGATTGTTGATTGTTGTTCACTTAATGTTGCTACTCAGTGGTTATAGTTTCTTTACTTGATTAAATGTGATTGGTCTTAAGCTTATTTGAACGATTCTAATTGTAATGTTTATTTGCATTTAGTTTCAATTTATTTCAAAACAAGTTGCATAGAATTACAAAGTGTGTTGAGAGTATTTCTTCCATAGATAGTTCTTTTCAGAATTGTGTGAATTGAATTGAAGAATTATCCTTTTGTGATTGCAATGGTTCGTCATTAGATAACCTCTAGATTCAATACCCATATTGTGTTGGAACTCCTGAGATGAAAAGACTTACCTTGGGTTGACGACTAATGTAGGGATTAAGATTGCCTGTAAAAAGACATCTTAGTGAGCCACCATCTTGGAGTCGTTGTCATGGAGAGTTTTTCAAGTGATTGTTTTTATTTCTTTACTGTAGGAGAACTCGGTTTTAAAAACAGAAAGTAAGAACTTATGTACCTAGCAAGTAAAGTGCTTGCTTACCTGCCTGCTTTACAACAAAACCTTAGAGGTTAAATAGGAATTTGTTTTTATGAATGACTAGAAATAAAAAGATATAAAAAGAGCAGAATCCTCCACCAAAACCCACAAAACCCAAAGGATCGGTGAACCTTGGGAGAATGACCTTTATAGACGAAATCATAAGAAGAGCATAGTCTCAAGCATCAGTAGGGTTCCAAGCTATACCTGGAAAAAGTTCTACTGCTATCCCTCAAGTAGCAGGCTCACCATATGTAGCTTATGCTGAGACTCAAAGCCAAGTAGGAGGATTGGAACAAAGTTTTCAAGCTACAATAAGTTTTCACTTTGATCCTATACAAGAGGGAAAATCCTATAACTTAGGAGAAGGAAGAGGAGAAACTAATGGGGATGCTAAAGCAGAACTACAGCTGTCTAAACAAGGATCTCCTGAGATTATAGACCTAGGAAGTGTTGTAAAGCCAGCTCGGGTTGCTAACTCTCTGCTTACTATAGAATCACCCTTGTAATACACAAAGATTATTGGCATATATTTGAACAAATGGCAGATCAACCACCCTAAGGTCAAACCATGACATCAAAGTACCCCATAGTCGACCAGGTGGCCAATGCCCCTATGAAGGCTATTCCTCTGCGAAGCATCCCAACCTTCCACGGGATGATCATAGAGGATCTTGATGCTTTCCTGTTTGAGTTTGATGTCGTCTATAGAGGGTATGACTATACCACCAACCTCCAAAAGCTGAAATTGTTCCCTTCCACTCTGAAAGGGGAAGCTTTGAGATGGTTTATGGGTCTAGTTGGGTGAACCATCAATTCTTGGGATGAAATGAAAACCTCCTTCCTTAAAAGATAACAAGACTTTTGTAAAACTAGGGAACTAAAAGATGAGATTTTTAAGATGACTAGAAAAGATAATGAAACAGTAGAAGAATATGTAGAACGATTTAATTATAATTTGCAGAGGTCTCCACACACTACCCTACGAAATGAAGTCCTAAGAGCTATCTTGATTAAAGGAATGAAAGAGGAATGGGTAGAAACTCCAAACTTAATGGGAAAAGGAGATATTTCTCAAGAAGATTATGATGAGATTATTCGTTTGTGTATCAGGTGTTCGCGGGGAAGCACACGTACCAGAGCAGCTAGTCGAGATCCAATGAGTAGAGGAAGAAAACCACATAGTGGAGGTGTAACAAGGATGGATATCGACAACCTCTTGGAATATTTTAAGATGGATATCCTGGGCACTCTTAAAACACAGCTCGACATCCTACAAGCTAAACAAAAATACGCTTTATCAGAACAAAAATTTCCCATCTTCTGCCCACGTTATCAAAAGAATCATATCCAATGGGAATACCCGTTATACAAGGTTCAGACGTGCGCCATTTGTACTAAAGATCACGACACCAAACAATGTCCAACATTACCCAGGCTGAAAGAAGTATTCAAAGAGGTAGAGGAAGAACCAAAACCAGTATATTTGATGAACCAATGTTGACAATGGAAAGCTAAACCTACAGGTATGTCACAAGACACATCCCAATTCTTTCCTTCTTCACAGCTTAATGAACAACAGAAACTTGGGGCAGCCTGGCAAGGCCAATTACCCTACCCAAATTGGCAAATCCTGCCATTCCCTATGACATCCTAGCCAACACAATCTTTTCTAGGAAATGGGTAGCCGAATTCTCCTTTTACTCTTGTTTGGCAAGGCAATCCCTATCAATCCCAGTGGTCTGCCTCCACCTCTCAAAATCTAAATTTGTCTACAAACTAGCAGTGACCTTTGGGGATATCTAATGTACCTATGGGGATAGGCCCTCAGCCTCAACCTGCACTATCAGCTCCTTATACATTACAATGAAATTCTCAACCTCTTCTACGACCACAGTTATCAAATTAGCTAAACCTGACTCCTAATAATAGACCAGTCCAGTTGGAACATATTATTGAAAACCTAGAGTATGAGATTGAGTAGATCAAATGTAATGAGATCATATTGGGGTCAGGACGTGTCATTACCCCTGAGGAAAACAAGGACCAACCTTCAATTGAAAATCTAACTCCACCTGTACATATTCCATCACCTGTACATATTCCATCACTTGTACATGATCCACCACTTGTAAATAATACTGAATCAAAGAAAGGGGAAGAAACGGATCAACATGATGACCTTGAAAAACTTATAGTCACTTCTCCTCCATTCCCCAAAAGACTAACGATACCTAAACCAATTGCCTACCCTGATTTCTACCGTATAAGGGAACTAAAAAATTTGTGTATTAAGATTCCTCTCCTCCACACTATTCAAGACATTCCTATCTATGCCA
This sequence comes from Pinus taeda, assembly GCA_000404065.3. Lineage (NCBI taxonomy): Eukaryota > Viridiplantae > Streptophyta > Pinopsida > Pinales > Pinaceae > Pinus > Pinus taeda. The sequence goes on along the minus strand of APFE030250120.1, from coordinate 31,257 downwards.
AAACAATTAAAGAACTGTAGGTAAGGAAGCATGTGAGGAAGGTAAAAACCTCATCCATTATCCATGTTGTAGGAACCTTATCTGATCTACTCTTGGGAGAGGAAACTCCAATAAAGTACGAAGATCCTGGAAACCCCATAGTGATAGTTCAGATATATGGCCACTCTTTTCCAAATACACTAGTTGACCTAGGAGCTACCATTAACATGTTAACAATAGAAAGTTGTCAACCACTTGGTATTACAACTTTAGAACCAACCACCACTTTATTAGAACTCGCTGACCGATCGGTGGTAAGACCAGAAGGGACTTTATAAGATATCATAGTTTTTGTTGACTCATGGGAATATCCAGTAGATTTCCTGGTTATAAACCCAAGGAGTAGGTTGGATGGGCATCCTTTGATTCTGGGTTGACCTTGGCTGGCAACAGTGATGCATATATTGGTTGTTGAGAAGGCAACATGGCTATTACAGAGGGAGATGCTGTAAAAAATCTGGTGTTATATCCTCTTGCTAGGCCAAGTTTTCCCATTGTAAATTTATGTAAGCCACCACCAACGTACCTAGAAGAGAGCATCCGTTAACCACCCACAGTAGCAGAAGCATTGGAATTTAAAGATCAGATTAAAGACAATGTTATCAAACTTTTTATAAATCAACTAGCTAATGTGAGTAATGTACAATGTCAGATGTTGAAAGCAATCCTTGATAATGAAGCCATGGAAGATCCACTGAAATATATAGATGACTGCTATTCATAACAACAAACCAGTTGAGATCAAACTAGGTAAAGTTCTAAATATCATTGCTGATTTGGATAGCGAACAATAGAAAAATCTTATCCAGATATTGCAGAAAAATAAAGTGGCTTCTGCCTAGGATTATCTTGATATGAAAGGGATAGATCCACAGCTATGTGCATACCACATTTATATAGAGAAGGATGTGCAACCCATCTGGCAGCCTCAACGAAGGTCAAACCCACACCTCAAGGATATCATGAAAGAGGAATTGTAGAAGCTACTCGATGTAAACTTTATTTATCCTATATTAGATAGTAAATGGGTCTCTCCCCTGTTCCATCATTAGCAATGTCCAAGTGAATAGATTTTCACTTCGAGAATGATCCGAGCCTCAATGACAACATCTTGCCCCACTAGGAAAAGTCCGGAAATGGCCTAGTTAATATAGCCCGAAATACACTTTTAGGTCTCCATATGGGAATGATGATCAATTTGATTTATGAATGAGTCTGTTGCTTCCCCTAACGCGCACAGGTGCCTATACTAATAGCATGGTATTTGAAGAATTTAAATTGATAAGTATCCGATTGGTGGTCGCCCCTAAGAAAAATGGGAAGTGGAGTATTTGTGTAGACTATCAAGAGCTAAACAAAGGCAACACAGAAAGATCACTTCCCCCTCCTATTCATTGATTAGGTCATCGATACATTGGCAGGGAAGCAATTCTTCTCCTTTTTAGACGGCTTCAGTGGTTACAATAAAATCCAGGTTGCCCTCGAAGACTAGGAAAAAACAATCTTCACATGTCCCTGGGGCATATTTGCATACAGGGTATTACCATTTGGCTTGTGCAATGCCCAAACCACATTTCAGAGAGCTATACTAAGCATCTTTGCTGATCTAATGAATGAAGGACTGGAGGTATATATAGATGACTTTACTCGATATGGGAATGATTTTGATCAAGCATTGCAAATGCTAGAAAAGGTCTTAGAACGATGCATCACTACTAGGTTATGTTAAGCAATGTCAAGTGTCACATGATGATGACCGAGGGCATGATCCTAGGACATTACATATCTGCAACAAGAATACAGGTAGATCCAACAAAAATACAAGTAATTCTTTTACTGTCTACCCCATACACCCAAATGGAGGTACATAGTTTCCTAGGATATGTAGGTTATTATTGCAAGTTTATCAAGAATTTTTCACAGTTTGCAGCACCCTTATACGCTCTAACTAGAAATGTTGATTTCAATTGGTCTGACAAGTGTGACATAGATTTTGTAGGTTTAAAGAAACTAGTCTCAACAACACTAGTATTACATGGACCAAATTGGGAGCTCCCTTTCCACATCTCCATGGACGTATCAGATGTAGCTATAGGTGATTGTCCTCGGCAAGGAGGAGGACAAGAAACCTTATGCTATATATTATATTAGCAAAAATCTCACTCTTGCAAAACTCAATTACACAGTGAGAGAAAAAGAATTCTTAGCTGTTATTTATGCAATAAACAAATTTAGACACTATATGACCGACTACCAAGTCTTTTTGTACACTAATCACTCTGCCATTCGATATCTAGTTAATAAACCAATCAAAAATGGTTGAGTAACACGGTGGTTATTGCTTTTTTAGGAGTTAAACATGACTATCAAAGATCATCCAGGAAAGGAAAATCCAGTTGCTGATTTTCTATCTTGAATCCCGAAGGTTAATGATCCACTGGTGGTAGATGACCAAGTCTAGGATGAACACCTGTTTTACATGGCAGTTAAGATTCCATGGTACACAGATGTGGCAAATTATCTAGCAGTAGGGAAGCTACCTAAACATTTAACGACAAGAGAAAGAAAACTGATTGTTTAGCGCAGTGCCCAGTTCTCTTGGATAGGCGAATATCTTTTTCATATAGGGGCCGGCATGTGTATACACAGATGTATCTGCGAGGATGAGATCCATGACATTCTGAAGGCTTTCCATGACGAACCCTATGGGAGACATTTGACAGATTGAAGGACAGGACATAAGGTATTACAAATGGGCTATAATTGGCACACTATTTTTAAGGATGCTAAAAAATATGCCCAGGCTTGCGACAGTTGCCAAAGGATGGGCTAGCCTGGCCAATATGATGGAATGCCTTTGCAGCCACAATTTGTCATATAACCCTTCGAGCATTGGGCATTGGACTTCAAAGGTCCTTTCCATCTGCCATCCAATCAGAAGGCCTACATATTGGTAGCCATGGATTATGTGACAAAATGGGTGGAAACAGTGGATTTACCAAGAACCACATAGGAAGCAGTGATTAACTTCCCTTTTGGGCTATTTTTGCGGTATGAATTACCATGAGAGGTGATCACAAATGGAGGAAAGAAATTCATAGGGCACAAAATTACTGCCACTCTCAGAAACCATCATATCACGCACAAGATCACTTCTCTGTATCGCCCGTAGGAGAATGGCAGGTCGAAAGTACCAACAAGGTTATAGAAGAAATTATGACCAAGACAGTCTCAACTCACTGGTGAGATTGGGCTGCTAGACTACTAAAGGCCTTGTGGGCCTATCGTATGACTTGGAAGAATACTATTGGATACTCTCCCTACCAACTTGTGTTCGGTAAAGAACCAATTTTTCCAATCGAATTTGAAATAAATACTCTAAGGATGGCCCAAGAAGTGGGTCTAGATTTAACAAAAGCCCAAACCAAGCGTCTTCAGTAGATTAACAAACTAGATGAGGCTCAATTTCTTGCTTTGCAATGAACTACAATAATACAACAACAAAGGGAAAAATGGCATGATAGCTTTATCAAGAAGAAAACATTTCAAAAAAGGGATTGGGCACTACTGTATGATTCCAGATTCCAGAACTTCCTGGGCAAGTTGCAAACAATATGGCTCGGCCCTTATGAGATTCAAGAAGTACATAACAATGGTACTCTTACCTTGACTACCATAGACGGATCCGACCATTCCTTTAAGGTAAACGGGCATTGAGTGTGCCTCTATCATCAACCACTTACCAAGGAGTCCTTCTGTGAGCAGGTACATGAGGACCCCTCCATGTAAATTCTAGTTCCATGGAATGATAACCCAACAACTTTTTCTTTAAAAAAATGAAATTGCTTCAAAAATTATAAATAATGTACATATCTTTGTAGGCATCACCAAGTAAATATGAATTTTTTTAAGTTTCATTTTTTTCTTATTTGTTTTTGCTGTTTAAACAATTGAACGTTTGTCGTTCAATTGAATGAACAACACTTTTTTCCCTTTATGTAATTCATTGTTCAAACAATTGAACGTTTTCCATTCAATTCATTGAACAACGCAATTTTCTTTTGTCGCATTTCGCTGTTCAAACAATGGAATGTTTTCCGTTCAATTGATTGAACAACACATTTTTGTTTTTTGTTTTTCCCTGTTAAAACAATTGAACGTTTTCCATTCAATTGATTGAACAACACATTTTTCTTTTTGTAATTCGCTGTTCAAACAATTGAACGCTTGCCATTCAATTGATTGAACAACACATTTGCCTTTGTTGTTTTTCGTTGTTCAAACAATTGAATGTTTGCCGTTCAATTGATTGAATAAGCACAATTTTTTGTTTTACGTTGTTCAAACAATTGAACGTTTTCCATTCAATTGATTGAACAACAAATGTTCCTTCTTGTTATTCGCTATTCAAACAAGTGAACGTTTGCCATTCAATTGATTGAATAACACATTTTCCTTTCATTTGTTTTCGTTGTTCAAACTATTGAACGAATACCGTTCAATTGAATGAATAGTGCAATTTTCTTGTTTGTTTTCATTGTTCAAACTATTGAACGATTGTCATTCAATTGATTGAACAACGCAATTTTTCTTATTTGTTTTCGTTGTTCAAACTATTGAATGATTGCCATTCAATTGATTGAACAACACAATTTTTCTTGTTTGTTTTTGTTGTTCAAACTATTGAACGATTACCGTTCAAATGATTGAACAACACAATTTTTCTTATTTGTTTTCAATGTTAAAACTATTGAATGATTGTCGTTCAATTGATTGAACAACTCAATTTTTCTTATTTGTTTTCTTTGTTCAAACTATTGAACGATTTCCATTCAATTGGGTGAACAGTTCAATTTTCTTATTTGTTTTCAATGCTCAAACTATTGAACGACTGTCATTCAATTGATTGGACAACCCATTTTTTTCTTATTTATTTTCGTTGCCCAAACAATTGAACGATTGTCGTTCAATTGATTGAACAACATACTTTCCTTGTTATTTTTTTTTGTTCATACCACTGAATGGATAGCGTTCAATTGATTGAACAACACATTTTGTTTTTATTTCGATTTTTCCATTCAAACAACTGAAACGACTTCCATTCAATTGATTGAACAACATTCTTTGTTTTTTATTGATTTCGTTGTGCAAATGATTGAACGATTGTCATTCAATCAATTGAACAACACTTTTTATTTTCTATTTTGATTTTTCCATTCAAATGATTGAACGATTGTCTTTCAATCGATTGAATCACATCTTTTAAGAGCCAAATTGTGAATCTTTCTCATTTTCCTTGATCATTATACCGTTTTCTTTTTCTTTTGTATCGCAAATAAGCACCATTCTCTTTGATTTGTGCCTATTCTAAAGAAAAATGGTAATAACAATATCATTATGACTTCTAAAATCCTTTTGTTGGTTATCTTTATCCATAAGCTAATACTGCGTATCTTTACAATGGTTGTTTGAACATCTTTTCTTTTGGACACATCATGAAATGATTCATTATTCTTAATCCATGTTGGATTATGTTTATACTTCCAAATGGATAAAACTCATCGATATAATGTTAAGGGGATAAGAGTATAACACTTCCATTGGCATCTTCTTACTTCTTACACCATCCCTGACCCTTAAGGAGAAAATGAGCCTCCCTTTTTCTACAAGAAATATTCCAAAAGAAAATAAAATAACGAAATGCTGAAAACATTGTCCAAAGAGGATAGGGGGTCTCATCATGAGCCAACCTACCATGATCATAAGGATATAACAGGTGACATTCCAATTCGGCTACCAAACTAAGGAAATGACCTTCTTGATAATTAATTTGTCAGACCAACAGGGGGTCTCATCACGAGTCAACCTAATCATTTTTTTTACACGCTGGTGAGTGGCACTATGGTTATCTGGTCACCATGCCAGTATAGTGGTCCCTTTGTGACAAAATAAAAGAAAAATTAACTGTAACAAGGACTCTGGCTCATTTGGGAGGGTTAAAAAGCAACCATATCGAGGCTATGAATTCTTGCTAGCAGCAGTGGCTGTGCTTGTGGTATTGGAGTATCATCTTATATTGCCATATGACATCTACCTCTTATCACCTATGACTTTATTTCTAAATAGAAGTCATTTGCTAGCACTTTTACAAGCCGAATAGCATGGTGACTTTAATCTATATTTATTATATTATGTACGTTCGAGAATTAAATGAGAGTCATTGAACATATACTAATGATTATACTGATGTGATTAATTCCACTCATGGTAAAGATCTTTGACATAATGACTTAAAATTTTTGTTTTTATTTGATTTGACCAATTCATGTCTGACGACAGATATTGCTTAAATTCTTTACTGATTTGCATGTTGTGTTTTATAGATTGGTTGTCGGCATTTATTTCACATTCGTTTATTTGCCTGTTTTCTGCGTGCTGAAAGGACATGGATGCCATTTTCTCGTCAGAGGGGGGATGGCCTATGTATGGACGACACTTATTCTAGTTATGGATAACTGTGTGACAATAATTCGGATTACCTCCGGAGTATGAACTACATGATGAACATGAATGTGTAATAATTAGAAGAAAATTCTAAATGGTCAAATAATGGCAACCATTAGGCGGGCATGTGAACTTATGATTCTGCGTTAAGTATGGCTGACAGGATGAACGACTTAACTAAAAACAATAATAATTATCCAAGAAATGTTATTTCCTTGATAGTTGTTGTAATATACATTGTTGTTGTGTTTCATTATAGGGGTAAAACACAGTTGTATATAGAAGAACTAGCCTCAAGTGTAGTAGCTATGGGCGGAAGAGAAATCCAAAGTGAACCTCCAGTATTGATGGTGTTGGATCAAGCTCACGAAATCCTTGAACGCACTAGTTGGTTGTAGTATTTAAACAGATTATAGGGATTCCATGAACATCTAACGATGGAATTTTCGCAAAATCTATAGAATGGTAGTACAGTGGTTAAAGGCGTTAGCATGATGGTTTTTGAAGAAGTCCTGGCTAAAGTCACCCGAATTCCGGCAAAACGGTCGAAATGGGCAGATAAACATGTCCTTTTATATAATGCAATTGAAGCATTCTAGGACCCATCCAAGTGACTAGTAAAAATGGGGAAAGTACTTCATCCTTCAACATTGTAGCAACCGTGGGAAGAGCTGGAGGTCATCGTCCAAAGATATATCACCTGCGATAACCGACATGATGTGGTAAAGCCTTGATAACTGAATCTTATAGCCATTTTAAAGCAAATAGTTTCAGTTAATTTACCATTTTATCTAAATTCCCTGTTACATGATGTTGCCCGACGGTTAAGGACAACCAAGGACCGACATAGTGTAGTCAACCATCATGGGTTAATTATCACAAATAGATTGGCACATAAGCATTTAACGTGGGACAATATCATAAATCCTACCTTGGCTCCACCCCTGGAAAATGAGGAAACAGAGTAGCAAGGGCCAAGAATCCCAGGCCCAAAGAAAATACTAAAGGGAAAGAGACCCTCTCCACCCCTAGAATCGGCTAAGTGCAGATGCTCTGTGCAAGTAAAAGCCCAATGGCATATCCCAATCCAAGCAGAGGAAGCCGAACCATCCGACACACCTCCTCTTAGTCCACAAGACCTTCCTTTGCAAGACTATGAGCAGGAAGTTGCAATGGTTTTGGGAAGCATGGGAGTGTTTAACGGAGGAAGGGAACAACCAGGGAACATTGAAAAATAGAATTGCACCCCTGACCGGTTGGCTCTTGTTGACAATTCCAGTCATGAAGAAACCCAACCATGCACTGATGCCATGGAGGAATAGAGGGAGTCAATTCCTTCTATGGAAACACCATTTGATGTTGAGGAACATGAAGGAACAACCAGCAGAAAGGAAACTCAGGCAATAGGCACCGGTCCAATGGAACCCCCAATAGAAGGAAACCCTGAAGATGAAAACTTGAGAGATGCCAATCAACCAAGTGATATTCCCTTTTCAAAGTTCCCTGTGGATGAGGCCTACCTAGGAGAAGACTGTGAGAATGATAGTTGTTTGAGAGATACCATTGCATTGGGATCTCCTGAAAATGAAATGCATAATAATTACGAGTTGGAAGGAGAAATTCCACTAGAAAACACAGTTCCAATTGGGAACATTCCTGATGATGACATAATACAACCTGTATAGGTAGTAGAGGATAACGCAGCTTCAAATGGAGGCCCTAGAGTAGAGAAGCCCTATAGAGCTAGGCTTAAAAATGTGCTAAAAAAGTACAGGAAACAAAGGAAAGTAATGAGGTAGCTGAAATATTGGTTAAACGAAGCAACCGGGACCACGAAATTGAAAGTGGAAATTGGAACTGCAGGAACACAAATAGAACGATGTTCTGCAAAGGATGCTGAGACTCATACAAATTTTCTTGAGGTTTGTCCAAAATAAACCCAGACTGAGCCAACTATGATAGAAGATATTGCCATACAAACTAAGGAGCCCTGTACCTTTTCACAGGGAACTCAAACAACCTACCCCACTGCGGACATTGTTGTCCAAACAAATGTTGAAGAAACTGTTCAAGTTGATTTTATAATTCAGGAAGCAGTTAAAGCTGCTATGCAGACTAACCCTGTGGATACCCAGGATGTATAGGTCCAAACAGATGAAACACCCCTTTACAACCCCTTGGTAAGAGAGGTCATTATTAGAAAATTACAGAATGAGCTACTGATAGTTCACCAAGAACTGGCTCAGCACAAGGAAAAGATGGTTCTGCTACATGAACATCAAGGGTTAAAGAAGAAGTTTGAAGCACTTACCAAGACTAAATATGAGACCTTTGCTCAATATAAGGCTTAGCAAAAGAAGGTTGAAAAATTAGAGTGTCAATTGCAAAAAGCTAGAGAGCAAATGGAGATTGTCTGTTCTCTCTATTCAGACACTCTATCTTGCCGAGCCCCTACCACAAATTATGCTTTATTTCTCATGGAAAGATACCTCCTATTAAGAGTTAAGGCCATTAAGGCTAGTAAACCGACAGAAATCAAAACCACTCCTCACTTTATCAAATGATTTAGAGAGCACTATGAGAAGGTTCAGTGCCTCCTTTGTGAACTCTATATGCATAATTTTGTTTTAGAGATGACAAGGACAACCACCCTACACCTTTTATAGGAGACATTCAATTTCAGACGTTCCTCTCATTTGTTGCTAATTAGCTAAAATGGGCGAAGGCTCACAACACTTTCAAAAGTCATGAGTATGGCATTGACCTATGGGTTAGAGGAGAGCCTACACATCCATTAATCCTATCTATCTGTCATAAAAAGTTTATGAAAAAAGACGGTGTTGTAGGCAAATTGGGGCCACTCCATACTGATATCATTCAGGTTGGAAAGGAATACTTCCAGGACATTAAAGAAGAAGCCTTGGCTGCATCAAGGTAGATGTGGGAATTTTCCAGTAACACTGTGAGAGGCCGAGAGCCATTCGGATATCGAAACTTCCAAGCCGCATCTTCCTGTTTTTATAACTATAGCAATATGATTTTGACAATGGGGCCAGATTTGATAGGATGCCATTATAGAACCCCAATCATATGGTACCTTCCTGATCAATACCATAGTGATTATAACTTAAAGGATCATGAGGTAACCCAGGTTTTCACTGTCCTTAAGCAAAAGAATGATTTTAGGAATTACAAGGAGGAAGTATATCCTGCTTATTCCCTCACTCAGTTGCATCTGAACTATATGCTTGCACGAGGACGTGCAACAAGGTAAGATGGGGAGTATGTTGGGACGGGAAAAAGGTATGATTTCTCTTCATAAATTGCTTCATTTATCATTCATCCTTATACGATTATCTCTTTTTATATATTAAAATGATGAAAATATCGGCTAAAGTTGGATTAAACTATTTGGTGATAGAATAGGCAAATCTAGTATGAAAAATTGATTCTTTGCTATCTTTGTGTGCAGAGATGCGGATTGGGCAAAAGATATTTAGTTGGCATAATAGCACGAGGCCGTAAAAGGGAAAAGCCATGGTGTCTTGGGTAGACAAGGAAGCAGAAGATCAGTTTGAACATTCCTATTTTATCACATGATCAGATCTTCTATTGTGAAATCCTCAGGATCTGCAGATCCTAAGGATTCACTTTTATCCAAGTTTCTCTTTTATGTTATATAGGGCCGAGAGGCAATTCTATACAGTTTAAATTTTTAATTGTTAATTATTCTTTTTGAAACATATATGCTGTTATACCAATTTCTCTGTTAGTTGTTACTCAAAATTAATGAAATAAGGTCGTGTGTGATACATCTTTGTATTCTGAGTTTTTATTAAGCAGAGGCTTCTGGCGACCCTAGGCCTAGTCAAAAGAAGTTCCACTACTCCTTCGTGTTATAGTTTTGTATTTAGTCTTTGAAATTTATTTAATGTCCAATTATTTCATTTATTGTGAAGGTTTGTGATATCGATTTATATTGATGTTCAATTAGATTCAGAGTGAAGTCATGAGATATACTTAAGTAGGGCTTTGATTAGAATGAGTGAATTCGTGTTGATAACATATTACTGTTCATTTGAATAGATGTTATCATAGATCTTGAAAGACAAGATTGATTAACTTCTACAAATTGCAATACAAAATGTTTGCCATTTAGGAATATTTTATTGCTATTTGTTGTTCAATTATTGATTGTTGATTGTTGTTCACTTATTGTTGTTGTTCAATTGAGTAATGCAAATTGATTTGGGTTGTTATAGATTGGTAGTGTTGTTCAGTGGTTATAGTTTCTTTACACGATTAAGTGTGATTAGTCTTAAGCTTATTTGAATGATTCTAAGTGTAATTCTTATTTGAATTCAGTTTCAATTTATTTCGGAACAAGTTGCATAGAATTGCAGAGTGTGTTGAGAGTATTTCTTACATAGATAGTTATTTTCAGAATTGTGTGAATTGAATTGAAGAATTAGCCTTTAATGATTCCAATGATTCATCATTAGATAACCTCTAGATTCACTGCACATACTGTGTTGGCACTCTTTAGGTAAAAGGACTTACCTTTGGTTGACAACTAATGTAAGGATTAAGATTGCCTGTAAAAATATATCTTAGTGATCCAACACCTTCCGTAGTGTGGTCCACTTTATGTACTTATCTTCATAGCTTCTGACAGGGTAATCATACTGCTTGATGGTGTCTTAGAAAGAGTTCCAAGTGGTTGTGGCTGAAAATAGTGAGGGTTCCCTCTCATCCTTCTTCTCACAGTAGGTTTCCCACTAGCCCTTAGCGTGGGGGGCAACCTTGAGGAGTGTAAAAGCCATATTTTCCCTACTGGAAAAATCATGAACTGAAAAATACCCTTCCAATAAATTTAACGATCTATTTATGGAGTCTGCATCTATTTGGCCTTCAAATATGGGAATATCAAAGATGACTTATACCTTGAAGGGAGTAGTGCCTCTAGAGTGGCTGCTTGACGAAGATGCGTTGCCTGTGGGCATTCGCCAAAGGATCTAGGAAAGGTTTTCCATCATCGCATTCCTTTGTTGCTCGAGGTCTTCTTCAAGAGATATTATGAAGGGATCTCCTACTCCCTCATCTTTCTTTTCTTCCACCATGGGAGGCCGTTGGGTTTTGTGAGGCTGGTCTTGCAAAGGTTCAACTAGTTCAAGCCATAACTCTTTATATACTGACCTTGTTAGGGACATTCAAAGAAAAATAGAGAAAGAGTATACCACTCTGAAACCACTGATCTGGACTTGTGTAAGAACACAACAGAATATAGATATAAACATAAACACAAAGATGTAGCATGAATAAAACTTCATTTCATTAATATCAAAGGACTGAAATATGCTTACATATAGAATGGAAATAAACTAACTTGGGCAATGGTAGCTTATCCCTGAGAAGAGATGTGGTGACTACATGCCTCTAAACTATGTTAAAATGAGGCTTGAAGCCCTATTTATTATTAAGAAACAATGGAAAACCCTAAATATAAAAACCTAACCCTAGGAGATGATGTACCAAAACCATGGGCCCCTTTTTGGTAAATTGGTACATCAACTTCTTGGGGTGGTAACTTTGGCATACAAACTCTATTTGACATGCACAATACCTTGTTAGGAAGATCTATCTAAGAAATACAAATTTCAAATGAAAACATCAATTAAATACTTATGATTTACCATTTTTCCCCAAAAAATGTTGTTTATGGCCTCTAAACGACTCTAGACATTTAGGACCTGAAAAAATGCCAAAAATAGTAAACTATGCTACAATTAGGGAAACTAAAAAACTGAAAGAGATAGTGGTGGGGGTGTAAGTGGAATATGTTGGTGGATACCAATATCCACTTGGATCAATGAAATTGTCTACTTTGAAAGCTGCCTCTCTTGTGATTGCCTTCCCTTTTGGAATTCTCATCTCATATGTTGTTAAAGAGCCAAGCAGTTGATCCATGTTCAAAGTCTCAAAGTTTTTTGTCTCTTATATAGCTGAAACCTTAGGATTGAATTTAGAAGATAATGACATCAATATTTTTTGATCTATTACATTTTATTTTATAGTTTCTCCTAGATCCATCATGATATTTATGACTTCATCAACTCATAAAAATAATTTAGCTATATCTTCATCTTCATTCATTTTTAAGGTCTCAAACTATGTTTTATACACTTGTAATTTGGCCATATTTACCTTTTTATCTCTTTCATGAATATTTTGTAATTTAACCCATATATCTTTGGTTGTCTCAGAATTCATTACTTTGTTAAATTCAAACTCACATAAACCACTCAGAAGTGCATTCATAGCTTTTGCATTAGATATTAAATTATGGTTGACATATTTTTCACTAGTTGTTTCCTTTGGTTCTTCATACCATACCATCAAAGCATCACAACCTTCTACTCCTAGAGACATTAAATATGTCTTCATTCTCACTTTCTAGAAGGCATAGTTTGTGTCAGTAAATAGAGGGCCTTTATTTATTGAGCATCCTTCTTGACTTGACATTTTACTGACTTAGGACCTCCTTCCAACTATTAGATTGCTACTGAAGGAACATCATTATGATACAAATTGATATTTATGATTGGAAATTACTGGGAGGTGGGGTGAATCAGTAATTTAAAATCTTTACTTTTTCTGAACTTATTTTTCTTCTTATTTAGCTAATGGTCTATGTATGTTCTCTACTATTATTGAATTCCTTTTGCAGGGGTTATAGAGATAAATTTGCACATATGTTTATCAAGAATTCAAGAAAATTCACACAACATTCAAGAACCAACACATGGAGATACCACATATAAGTGGAAACCCTAAAGGGAGAAAAACACAAATTTTAGGCTGGAAGTGATGTGAAGGCAAGCTACTACTCCTTATTACATCATATTTTTGTAGTCTCCAAATCACAAGAGGCTCCTACCTCAAAGGAAGCTCCTACTCCCACAAATTTTCTATAGGCTACAACCCACATGAGACTCCTACCTCAATAGGATACAACCTGTTTTTTATCATGCTACAACATAGAAAGTGACATAAATCACTTAATCAAAACATCAAGTCACAAATTCTAGTTACCTTATATACAATTCTATTGTCAATTCTACTACTGCATTGCTTCTCCTTTACAACTTTGTGCCTCTCTTATTGCCACTCATCAATATTATTATGCAAAAATCTTCACATCAAAAAAATTCTGATTCCATTCCACATTGTATATTTTATAAGAAAACCATATTGGTTGTTTGTATTCTTTGCAAGAATATGAAATGAAACATTATCTCTTGGACTTCCCAAAACTGCTCATAATCTTGTCTCTTCATTTTCAGTTCTGAAAGGAAATTTGTAACATAAAATAGCACTGAAATAAAACAACTCAATCAGTAATGATTCAAAAATACAAATTAGAATTGTATTATCTACATTTTTCTGTACAATGAAAGCATATGTTTTTTAGCTTTTGTCTCAATATTTTATGTTCCAATTTAACAATTTTCATCCTTCACATTTAATTTTCAGCCTTTTCACTTCACATCGCTTTCAAGCTTTTCCATTACATTAACAACATTCATCGACATTCATCAATCCACTCCTTTTACTATGCTTCTCCTTTGAGCCTTGCTCCTGCTTCTGCATACCTTTCTTTGGTTGGTGTTTTTCCATACATGATAATAATGCAATCAAATCCTTCATGGCCATCACATTCTTCATGCATGGATTATGAATATTGGTAAGACTATTCTACAAATGTTTGCATTTCATGTTTGCTTTCATCTGTACTAAAGTAGTTGGAATATTTCAGCTATTTTAGTACTTATCATATTTAGAATGTGCTGTAATGGTTGTTATTGTTGTCCCATCCTTGTGGACTATTTTGAAAGATACTAGACAAATATTTCTCATTCATTGGTTGTAATGGTTGTTGCATATTTTATGGACTATTTCATTGGATGTTAGATATATCCTTCTTGTTCACATGTATCTCCACTTGGGTGGTACTATTAACTCTCTCTTAGAATCTCACTTTACTCTTTTCTTCCGTAGTAGAAGAAATTTGACACACTTACAACTGAATAATCACCAAACACACTTGCTTTCCAAAGGCACACATGCATTCCTCTCTCTTGATGAAAATTACAACCAAGAAAATTCTATAAGAATACATGGAAAGTGAGCCAATACATCAGATGGGGCTCCTATTACAAACGATGTGAGTTCTAATTGGGAATTCACATCGGGGAGACCCCTTGGTTGAAAAATTTCCAACACCTTCAATAGGTTGTTGAATTACCTCATTTTGATTAATTTTTGTATTTATTTTTTATTTACCTTATGATAGTAGATGCCCCTATATAAACCTCACTTTGAAAAAAATCATCTATTTGTTTTGATTGGTCTCTCTTTTCTGGGGAGGATGTGCTCAAGCATAGGGACAATTATCTTGTAAATTTCCTAGAAGACGACATATCTTCCACTTAAATATTGTCTTCTCACAATTCAAAACTTGTGTGTATCCGAAATTTTTACATCAGCGAAGATCAGTGGTAATGTATCTCTCTCTCTCTCTCTCTCTCTCTCTCTCACACACACACACACACACACACACACACACACACATATTCTTCAGGCCTTTAAATAGGCTATATTATAGAAAAATAACATTGAAAAAAATCATTGGTTGTTAGAACCTAGAGCCCAAATATTGCCAATGGTAATAGTTTTTTTAATAGTGATTTTTTCTTTTGTGTGTGTGTAAGGTGAAATATATTACTTCAAAAGAAGGAAATACATCAAAAAATATTCAAAATTCACTTCGATCTCTCTCCAGGGAGACCAAGCTACATCCAAAATTGTAATTTCCACATAGAAAACATAGACATAATGTCTAATATCACTGAAAATAAACAAGCCTACTGTGTGGTGCTAATATACATTTCATTATGCATAAACATTTACAAGACAAAAATGATGATTATGGGCATAAAACATCACAAAGATAGAGGGAGGTTCTGAATCTGAGCCCTATACAAGCATTCAGGTTGTTGGGCTTTCCACGAGGGCTTTATTCAATGAACCTCCAACATAGCACATATGTTCGTGGCATACTAAACAATACCCTTAATTTGACTAAATATTGGAAAATACCTCTAGAAAGCATTTTATTTAACCCGTACCAATAAGAACCCAATACAACTTCCCAATTTGAAAAATCCCTATTTTCACTAGATATTGTAGGTATCCATTTTTTCATTTATAATTTTTATACCCCTTTATATTTTTTCATTAACTTTGAGATCCATTTTTGATACAAAAATAATAAAAACCTTTTACCCCCTATTATATGCTTAATGTATATTTTCATTTTTTCCTCAATATATATCCCCTGATGTGGACATGCATGGTTTCGTATTGCTCCCTTAGCGAAGCCCCAATGGGGCTGGGCCCACAAAAGGCCTTGGAGTTGCATGGTGAATGTTGAGGGGTTATTCAATGTGCATGAGCCTATGATCCATCATCTACACTTCGTGGTCTTATTTCTCTAGATTACAATGCTTATGGTCTAAGATGTGGATGGAGCCTCTCCTTAATTCTTGACTATCCATCAATGTGTGGCCGAAGATGAACTTCATTTTCCAATAGAGTTCTATTGCTTACATGTAATTATTTTATCTTCCTAATTTATACATTGTATATAGAATCAATTATTCCCATTGAATCGTCATCTCTATATCCAATAGATAAGATAATTGCGATGATGCTTCCCTTTTCACCTAGTTTAATTATTCTTCCATGTTCAAAAGAATTTGGTTACGATACCTTGCAACAAAGCTATAAATCCTATCATAAAAGCATGAACCACCTCAATGGGTTCACTCTTCATAATATGAAGAGCCTCTCTACATGTGTCCTCTCTCCCTTGGCATCATGGCCTTAACCTTGACTCCCTAGATAACATAATGTAAAATATACTAGGTAGAAAGATAGGTTAAAATCCTCCTAGACCATTGAAAAGGTAGCACAATATTGTAGTGTATCTTATCAATACCCACACACCACTGGAGCCATGTACTCCTCCACTACCCAGTCTCTCGTACTGAGGGATATCCCCAACCTAATTCCAAAATAAAATTCCACCACCCTTTCATCACCAATGAGAGAGCACTAGGGTCTTCTCTTCATCCATTTCCTCCTCTTAATATTAAATACATATCCCAACTCGACATAGTGTAAAATTTCACAGTCCCATGAACACATGTCCAAGACCCAAGTCTAGTGAGAGCACCTGAAATTACTTGGACAATATCTCCCCACCTTGACTTAGTACCCCACCTCCCAATAAATTAAATAAAAAATAGTTTCCCATCAATATCCCTTCCCTACTTTGATTCCTGCTCAAAAGTGATCAAACAATACCATATAGATAGACACTTGCTGAATTTGCTTAACCTCTGGCCACTAGAAAGGAGGGATCCCAACTAAGGTTGATGGAAAGTGGAAAAAACACAGACAAAACAACACAATTCTCGGAACTAGAATATAAATTTCCTGGCTAAGACATGAGAGGAATGGGTCCCATGCCTAAACCCAAACAATTCAAGCTCTATATCCTTTTCAAATTCGTAAGTTCTAGATATTTTTCATATGCCCCATCATAAATTCCAGGCACCTCCCTTGCACTAAAGAGGGAAATTTTCAAAACGCCATCCCTTTGCCTAATTCTAGCATCAAATATACTTTTCTTAACTGTATCTTGAAATAAATTGGTCCACAACCTGCATTTCGTTACAGAATGTTCTCTCTCCTTACTTCCTCCACACATCTTATTTCTCTCATATTGTTATGTTGGTTAGGATTTTCTTGGTGAAATATAAGCTACATTTTCTATTATGAATTTAATTTCCATCATACAAAGAATGGTTAAGGCACTCCTCACATACAAAATACATTTATCTTCTTTTTATCGATAGTGATATCACTAGTGTTATGATAAACCATTAATGTTGATTGCAATATTGATTGACTACTAAGGATGACATTATCTATTGCGAGATCTTACATACATTCTTACTCCTGCATTCTCCATATAACATTGATATCCTTCCCTATAACAACCCCAGGTTAAAATCTCATGTAATAAAGGTTAATAAAGGAAAAATAAGACCAAGATCACGGGATACATATTCCAGGCTAAATGTTGGGAAAACCACTATAGTGGGCATCACTTTCAGTTTATTTATGGATAAGGAATTTATAAAAGGCATTGAAAAAGGAAAATATACATTATATGAAATTTATTTACGAAAATAAAGGAAAATAGAAGAAAAGGAAGGTGAAGAAACACAAATTTGCATGAGAGCGACAAAGATTTGCATGAGAGGGAAATCAGAGGAAAAGTTAAGGAAAATGAAGAAAATAGAGGCCTTAATGATAAAAAGGCTTTTGGTGATCAGTTCACGAATTTTTATTAATTTGGTGTTGGAATTAGTTTCAGAGAGAGAAGAGAACTAAGAGGAGAAAGAAAGCAAGCAAGCAAAGGAAATCAAGGAGAAGGTTCGATCAACAACTTCAGGAGGGGGATTTTGCAAGCAATAGGTTTCATGTATGTGTCGGGCGGTAGAAATGCAAGATTTACACCAAAATTAAAATTGTCAATTCGGGTAAGTAAAATTATAGGTGTACCACAATATATGCTAGAATATAACCTCAGGGATCTTTCAAATAAAAACCAAGATTTTGCAATAAATTCAAAAAGCATCATTCAGGAAAAAGGAACAAGACTTTTCGAAAGTAAAGAAAACACACTCTGAGAATCTACTTCTGCCTTCTCTTCTGGGTTGAGTTGACTCCTATAGTAAGTCTTCCTCATTTGTCTAGGGAAAAAGGGAATGGAGGCCCCATTCAAAAGAAAGCGGCTCAAGAAATAAAGAATTCGATTCAGGAGATAAAGAATGAAAAACCTCTTAAAAATTACTACTATAATTGCAAAGTTGAAAAGCATGAAATTAAAATAAGAATCATAAAACAAGTTCATTCCCACTAATCTACGAAATCATTGAATGCTTTGAAAAGAGATCTAAATTATACTGCTCCTCTGGAAATGATTCAATATTTAAGTTTAAGGAAAGTGTGCATTTGTCTTTGTTACAAGTTTTCCTTTGTGGCTTGAATCATCGTTCCTGCACTGCAACAATGTTCCTACAATGGAATGTTGTTCTTGTATTGAAAAGATGTTCTTGCATTGAGTACATTGGCCTGAAGCAAAAATCAATTATGATGAAGGGATATAACTTTTTAACCTCAAACCATTCCAAGAATTCTTGTGAGAAATTCACTTGCTATGATAATTTTTCCTTATGCTGATCCAAGAATTTAATTATTAAAATTTCAAGAACAAATGTTTCTCTTGTAACTGCAGGAATCAATTTCACACGTAAAATAATGGTTTTAAGGCAGTCATGAATGCTCAATGATACATGTTAAGTTGAACTAACCATAAATATTGCTTAACAATTGTTTCCTTCACCATAGTATCCTGAAAGTAAACCTTATAAGATTAAGACAAGTATCACACTAAATTCATAATAAAAAATGAGAGATTCAGTAATAAAGCATTCAATATCTATCCTCTGCTAGTTGAGCTCAACCTTCATAAAAAATACATTCCAAAAGAACAAGTACATCATTAAACTCAAATGACCAAAATAATGGAAAATAAATTATGGAATGAAATAAAAATCGAATGACTAGAGTAAGAAGAAGAAATGTGAAATGAAATTATAGAAATATATTTAATCACACTCACACCATGAAAAATAAAATGCAGCAAAGGAAATCCTAAGAATTTTGGGGCAACGGACTGGTTGGTGGGCCCAAAACACCTAGTTCGCTACCCTTACAGCAAGTGAATTACAACAATAAAAGATTTAGAAAGTAAACTAAAAACATAAATCAAATGTCATAATTTATCAATTCTGAAGTCTTCTTACATAATGAATGAACATCTGTGATGTGCTGCAGTAGTCCCCTCTAGGGATCATCCCACTGGGAACGCAAGCTCCTCCCTTTCCTACATATCGGAGTCAATCCCTTATGCTGCAAACAATGTGATTTACAATCTACAATTTCCATCCCCCACACCTAAGTAACTCCTCTCTTTTATATTATTTTTACATGATAGTTTCCTTAGAAAACAACATGGGAATTGAATCCCAACTAATTCTCATCAATATAATACCAATACAACTGTTTCCCTATTGAAAGAGTGAAGATTTGAGATGATTTTTCTAAATCTGGGCATTTTCTAGAATTGTGGAAAAATTGGTATTTTTAACAAACTGCCTCCAAAGAACTCTTCGTATCTCCTTAACCATTACTAATTTAGAATTTTTAATATTATTCAATTTTCTATACTGGGACCAAAACCTATTTTCTAGAATTTCTCTATTCGCCTTCACCTGCACAGAACTTGAGGAGGAAGTTGGTAGTTTGGAAACTATTGCAAATTCAAGGTTGAAGCATTAATTAGTTCCTAAATATAAGTTTGTATGACTTGGGTGTATCTTGACTCACGTGGAAGTGTTCAAACAAAATTTTGAGCTAAAACATCTTTCATATTTTCCGAGAAATGTGCCAATGTATAAAAGCCCCAAATTGGTGCAGGATGTTGTTGTAGAACTGAATTGGTGTAGGAATTGTTGGCACTTGCCACAAAAAATCCTAACACTAATGACATTTTCACGTTAAATACTCTTCAAATAAATAAAACAAGAAGAGTTCATAGATCAATAACTGTCCACTCTAAATGCCTCTAAATAATTACTTCATAATGCATAAAAAGAATAACAATGATTATAAATACCTAGTATAGGCATAAAATTATTTAGTAAAATCATGAAAATTTAGACAAAACGGAGGCTCAACACTGCCCCATGCTGACCTTCTTGCATGTCCTCATGCAAGCTAAATTATAAGATTATAAAACCATGGAAGAAGGCATGGGGGATGTTTAAGGATGCTTCCCAATAAAAATGTTAGCAAAAACCTTAGCAAGGAAATATTAAGATACCATGATATGTCATCATTTTTAAAGCATTCATCAAGTCTGCAACGCCACTATTATAAAACCATGTTACATCCCTTATGAAAGTATCGAGTGTAGGAATGATAAAAATGCAACAATATCAGGTACAGGAAAGGAATGCTTTGTACCATACATTATGGAAAAATAGCACTGCACCTTTATGATAGACATCATGTACCTACTATCATGTTTCATATGAACTCCCTACTTGTCATAGATTTCTAGTTCATAATTTTTTTTTTTTTCCAAAGTCTTATTAACATTCATGATAAAAAAATCAAATGTTTACTGAAAAGGTGCAATCTCAAGAAGACTACCACAAGATTCTTGCACCTACTATAACAATCTTGTACCTAGGTCATGTAGTTCTTATTTAGGGACAACCACAATCAACACACATTTTTTCCATCAACATCTAGTGAGTAATCATCACTCTGAATACCATAAATAATTGGAGTTATGATACTAGAAAAGGGAAATAAAAATAGAACAAGATGACACCTTCATAGACCAATCAAAAAACACTCTAAATTTTGTTGTCATCTAGATGCAAAACAAAGTTTCTTCTTAATCTCGTATAAAGAATTACCTTCACTAAGGGTACAAAATCATTAAAGGTTCCTAATTTTTGAAAGATAGAAATCAAAGCATCATGCTCAAATCATCTTAAAACCATTATCCAAGAAATAAAATGATGAGTTTTAGGGAAAGAGAAAAATAATTGAATAAATCTTGGTATGCAATTAAATTTGATACCACAGACATGGCCTTGCTGCCTGCAGGCGTCTATAGCCTTGGGAGGTATATCTTTTAAACTAGAGAAATGCTTGTGTCCCACTTACTAGATATAGATTCAGATTTATCTTATTTAATTTAAAAATTATATGAAGGCCATTGTCCTGGCTTGGTAACCAGTTGATGGCTGTTCCGCTCACAAGAAGTAACATGGATGAACAAGCCTACTCGTGATGAGACCTCCTGTCTTCTATCTTTTCAGCTGAAATACAATACTCTGGCTTGGTGACCAGCAACAATAATGTTAGGCATGTTAGGTCTCATGATTGTGGTAGGTCAGCTCATCACGAGACCGGGACCTCCTATCCTCCCCTAAGTCTTTTATAAATGTTGATTTTAGTTAAATTCAATGATTACTTAATAAGTGGGGAGACAGATCTAATCCTTAAGAGTACGAGATGGCGTGAAATGTTTTTAATGACTAATCATTACTGGAAATCTCCTCTACCCTAAAGAATTATTAAAAATATCGCAGATAATGATTGAAAGATTCTTTAAAATAATGCTAGTTTTCTCATGAATAACTCATTATGATATTTATAAGAGTGGTCCACCATAGGGGGCTCTCCAATAGTACCTTCTAAGGGAAACTGAAAACATATGTCTCAGATGAACGCTCATTAGAGTGGTTAATAATGGTTACTTTCAAAAAATCATGAGGCATTAGAGTAAATCATACTCAACAATATTTGTCACAGATGTGTGTGTTAACAACCGATGCAAATAAAAAGCAGTTTCAATGGCTATGCTTTGAAATTCAAAACCCCAATTTTATTGTTGTAATAATTTTATTCATGACATTTCTTTATTATTCTACCCTATTCTACCCAAAGAAGCGAAAGAGCCCCTTTTAAGTATAGCAGGACTTCCAGTGCAACCAAGTGTGCAACAAGAGGATAATCATATTCATGTCCAAATTTAGAAAGTATATGTGAGAAAATACCAGAACATGAGGTACCAGCTGCATTAACTGATGTGATGCTACAAATTGTTGAATGATAAGGGAGGGATGAATACTAACAGTCATCTGAAACCAAGATTCTATAGGATTCATATACTCTTGGTTAATTGATTCATGGGAAACATCTGGCGCATCATGCAAATCCTCCAATTTTGTTTGTTCATCCTCTAAAGTGCAGGCTAGATCAGGTTGGTGTTCTTCAATCTCTACTTCTAATGGCTTCTCCTCATCAAGCATGATCCATTACTTCTTGGTCTCCCTAGGAAGATCCTTTAGTTTTTCATGATTCTCTTCTTCCAGATGAGTAGACCAATTTCTAATTGATGCCAAGATGTGTTATTTTTTTGAAGCAGAGGCCCCATCTTCTAGAAGAATTTGAGATAGTTCTTTGAATAGCATCACACTTCCTGGGATTTTCTTGCTAGTTGGAAAGTCTTGTCAGCACCTGGATTGAGAGCAGTGGCTTCTTTTAGCACCTAAAAAACTCAAATTATCAATTGCAGTAAAAATAACAAACCAATATTGTAAACAAAGGAAATTACACCTACAGAAATTAAATAACTTTTATTGCAGAAAAAAGTAACACACTTTGCAGTAAAAGAAATTTCTCATAAAAAACTCAATTGCAGTAAATCAAGCATCACTTTGCAGAAAGAAAAAATACTCACAAAACTAAATTACAGTAAAAGAAACAAATCAGGCATCACACTTTGCAGTAAAGGAAACCACTCATTTGTAGAAAGGAAAACCTGGCTTGTGAGATCTCGGGGAATGTCATCCAGTATGCTTTAGCAAGCAAGGAAATCTTGTTATTCTAGAAGTTCAATTGTGAAGGAAAGGGAAAAGCATGACAAATTGTTGAGGCCTTATCCTACAATGCCTCCTTGACAACGACGCCAAAATTTTGGGCAGTATAAATGAAAGATTTACACCAACATTTAATTTTTTAATCTGGGTAAGTAAACTTAGAGGCATAGCATAATATATGCCAGAATACAACCTTAGGGACCTATAAAAAAAACCAATCTTTTGGAAGAAATTCAAAAGAAGCATCATTTAGTCAAAAGGAAAAAGACTTTTCGAAAGTAAAGTAAGCACATTCTAGGAATCTACTTTCGGATCCTCTTCTGGGTTGAGTTGACTCCTACAGTAAGTCTTCCTTAGTTGCCCAGGGGACAATGGAATGCAGCCCCCATTCAAAAGAAAGTGACTTAAGAAATAAAGAATGCAGTTCAGGAGATAAAGAATGAAAATTCTCTTAAAAATTAATGTTATATTGCAAAGATGAAAAGCATGAAATTAAATTAAGAATCATAAAGCAACTTTATTCCCACTAATCTACGGAAATCATTGAATGCTTTGAAAAGAGATCTAAATTATATTGCTCCTCTGGAAATGATTCAATATTCAAGTTTAAGGAAAGTGTGCATTTGTCTTTTTTACAAGCTTTCCTTCCTGGCATGAATCATTGTTCCTACACGACAACAATGTTCCTACACTGGAATGTTGTTCCTGTACTGAAATGATGTTCCTACACCGAAAGTATGTCATGTTCATGCACTGAGTACATCGGCCTGAAGCAACAGTCAATTATGATGAAGGGATATAACATTTTAACCTTAAATCATTCCAAGAATTCTTGTGAGCAATTCACTTGCCAATAAAACAATATGATAATTTTTCCTTATGCTGATATTGGAATTTAATTATTAAAATTTTAAGAATGAATGTTTCTCTTCAAAGTGTAGGAATCAATTTCACATCTAAAATAATGCTTTTAAGGCAATCATGAATGCTCAATGATACATGTTAAGTTGAATCAACTAGAACTCTTACTTAGCTATTGTTTCTTCCTCCATCTTATCGTGAAATTAGACCTTATTATGAAGCAATAAGATCAGGACAAGTATCACACTAAATTCATAATAAAAAATGAGAGATGCAATAATAAAGAATTCACTAACTATCCTCTGCTACTTCAACTCAGCCTTCATAAAAAATACATTCCAAAAGAACAACTACATCATTAAACTCAAATGACCAGAATAAGGGAAAATAAAGTATGGAATGAAATCAGAAATTGAATGACCAAAGAAAGAAGAAGAAATTTGAAATGAAATTGCATAAATATATTTAATCACACTCACACCATACAAAATAAAATCCAGCAAAGGAAATCCTAAGAATTTTGGGGCAACGGATAGGCTGGTGGGCCCCAACCACCCAGCTCGTTACCCTTGCAACAAGTGAATTACAACACTAGAAGATTTGGAAAGAAAAGTGAAAACATAAATCGAATGCCATAATATATCAATTCTGAAGTATTGTTACATAATATATGAGCAACTGCCCCATGCTCCAGTGGTCCCCTCCAGGTATCATCCCACTGGGTACACAAGCTCCTCCATTTCCTTCATAATGGAGTTGATCCCCTACGCTGCAAACAATGCAATTTACAATCTATAATTTGCCATCCCCCACACCTACGTAACTCCTCTCTTTTATATCATTTTGACATGATAGTTTCCTTAGAAAAAACATGGGGACTGAATCCCAGCTGGTTCTCATCAATAGAATATCAGTATAATTATTTCCCTATTGAAATAATGAATATTTGATATGAATTTCCCAAATCTGGCTGTTTTCTATAATTCTAGAAAAATTGGTATTTTTAACAAACTACCTCTAAAGAACTTTTCATATGTCCTTAACCATTACGAATTTTAGAAATATGTCTGGGGATTAGTAAAATTTCTATACTAGGAACAAAATCCATGTTCCAAAATTTATCTATTCTCCTTCACCTGCACAAAAATCGAGGAGGAAGTTGGAAGTTTGGAAACTATTGTGAATTTGAGGTTGAAGCATTAATTATTTGCTAAATTTAAGTCCGTACAACTTAGGTGTATCTTGACTCATGTGAAAGTGTTCAAACAACATTTTAAACAAAAAAACCTTTCATATTTTCCTAGAAATGTGTCAATGTGTGAAAACCTCAAATTGGTGCAGGGATTTTGCTGTAGACCTGAATTGTTGCAGGAACTACTGATGCAGGAACTGTTGGTGTAGGAACTGTTGGCACCTACCACAAAAGATCCTAACATTAATGAATATTTTGCATTAAATACTCTTAAAATTTACAAAACAAGAAGAGTTCATAAATCAACAATTGTCAACTCTAAATGCCTCTAAATAATAACTTAATAATGCGTAAAACGAATAATAATGATTATAAACACCTAGTACAGGCATAAAATTATTTAGTAAAATCATGAAAATCTAGACAAAATGGAGGCTCAATAGTATGATTTACTAGATGAGGTTTGAATGCATGTTACATGCATTTGTTCATTTGGTTCATTTTTGTCACTGTCATGGTATGCTAGGTTTCACAGTGCTTTTAGCCTTGCCATGCCATTTCCTAGATAACCATTTTGTGATGGGATTCATTTCTGGTTGAGCTTTGGATTTCCAAAAGGTTTTGGATCCGGGTGAGGTGGTGTTAGGAAAATTCCCAAAGTTTGGGGTTGGAGATGGTTTTCTCTGGGAATCGTTTGATTAATGGGTGGAGACAAGAAAATTCCTTAAGGGTTGGTGAAGGAATTTTGAGGCATCCAAGCTTGTTTTGGTTGATTTGTTCACCAATTTTGGCGAGATCAAGATAGTTTGAGGGTGGAGGTGGTTTAACCTTTGAATTCCCTCTATCTTTTGTGTCTTGTCTTATTCCATGTGATCCCACATTTATGCTTGGAATATGGCACGAAGTTGCTTAGATGAAAAAAAGATTTGGTTTAGCCTAATCTCTGGTCAAGTGGTACATGTAAGTTCCTGACTTTGTTGGATTTTTCATATGTTAATAAGATCTATTTCTCTATTATGATTCATGAGTACTTGTACTTGTTATTATGTTGCTTTCATGGTTGTTCTATCATGGTTAGTATTTTGGCTATATGTTGGATATAAGCATGATTTATGATGTGTACCATCTACAGCTCTTATCATGAATTATTTAGTTATCGATTGGTTGATGAATGTATGGACTAATAAGTGTTGTTGTAATTATGTGGAGAGGGAATAAATCCTTATTGGTGATTTTCAGATGAATCTCAGAATAATATGATCATATATGCATTCATGACCTGTAGCTTACATGTTTTCCATGTGTTTGATGAAATGCCTTTTATGGACTAGGCATACCCTAGGTCAGTTCTTGTTCAAGTTTTTTATGAAAATCTTTGTCATTATTTCATTTATCATTCTAAGGGTTTACAAGAAGTTTTGGGCATTGGTATCAAGGTTGGCTTGAAAAAGTGGCTCAGATATGGGGATTGTGCCCTCTAAACTAGAGATTTTGTGCTATAACCACATGGAGGATGTGTTGTGCATGTGGTTGGAGGCCTATAACCACACCTAGGTATTGTCATGCATGTAGTTATGGGTTTAGGGAAATGAAACAGAGCCCCAATTTAGGGTTTGGTCACCTGGGGTGGTCCTTTAGCCCTTGAGTGCATTGTAGCCCTGAGGGATGTTGTTAGTTGTCAGCTTCTCAGCCCCACTTCCATAACTAGAGTTTGGAGGTCGAGGCATGTCATAGTAACTCTTCGTCTCATGTTTACCCTGGAAGACAAGTGAAATTAGGTAAATGTGGGAGGGGGTGGTGACAAATTGGTATCAAAGTTTCTAGGTTCAAACACTTATATTGGATGAGTACGATGTGATTGTTGTGCATGCATGTGAGTGGTCAATGTGTTTGTTATGCATGCATTGTAGTGGCTATGGTTGTCATGTATCTAATCGGTTTGATATTGCATGATGTTGATGGGTTGATATGATGTATATCGTGCTAATATGGAATGATTTGTGTGAACAATATATCCTCCCTTCAATTTCACTAAGGTATGTTTGATTATGTTTATATTTGGTTATCTCAGATGTTATGTTTGCAGGAGATAGGGGATCAATGTTGTAGTGTTTTCTTCTCAAAGATGTACGAAAAGAACCCACTTAAGATTGTGGATGAAAAACAATATCAACAATAAAAATGGTAGCTAAACATTGTAGATCTGCAGTAATTGTTAGAAACATAACCTGCCAAAACTCTGATCTATGCCACAATCATAGTTAAAAGACAAAAAGAAATAGTAATAACTCCAATCAACCAGTGGAAACTAGATATACAAAGAATAGTTTTATTATAACACATGTGACGGGAAAAAATAAATTTTACCACTCCCCTTATATCAGATGGGTTCTTGGGTATCCTCAAACGTCTTTAGCTTGTGTAGAGTCTCTCTCCTCTATAATGTGTAAACCCACAAAAAATATGGTGTGCGACAATGAAAATAATGAGAGTTACAATAGTGAGTGCAACAATGAAAATCATAAAAATTGAATAATGAATGGAAAACCCTTCTATTTATAACAAAATATTGAGTTATCCTCGAATAGTGGCAATAATAAAATATTATTAACCCCATTCTTCGAATAAGCACTTGGACTATTTTACTATATTTGGTGAGGAGGGAAAAAGTATTTAAACTTTTATTTAGAAATAATAAATAAATAAATGATTTATTTATCATCTCAAGTAATTGGTTAAGGAATAATAAACAAATATTGATTTATTTAATTATTCCTAAGGGATTTAGTCAAATTTGACAAAGAATAATAATTAATTAGTGATTAATTAATTATTCTTAGAGAAAAATAAGATAATTAATGATTTATTTGTTTATTTTTCATGATTGGGTCAAATATGACAAGGAATACTAATTGAGGAATGATTTAATTAATTATTCCTAGAATAAAATCAAATAAATAAATTTATTTAATTATTCTTCATGTGTTTAATTATAAATTACTTAACAAAGGTGGTTTATTAAGTAGTTTGTCACAGTGAAAGCAATTTTACTATGGTAAAATTGGCTTTACATGGTGTACTTCGATCCATCTTAAAAATTAGGCTAGATGATCAATGTTTTGGTGATAATAGATTGCCCACCAATGTACGAATGTTATGAGTAAAACATATGACCCGAAGTACGTTGTAAAGTCACAATCACTAGAAAACACAGTGGAGTTAAAGAGAGAGAGAGAGAGATCAATAAAGCTGAAGTGAAAGAGGATAGTGACAGAGGGGGTGAGACTAATGAAAGTATCCTTTTATTTTGTGGAACCAGACCTCACTGAGGTAGGGGAGGCAGACCCATACGTGTTGAGATAACTTAGTACAAAAATAATGATGCACTTAGAAACATAAAAATGAGCAATGAAGTACATGCTGAATGGTACATGACATGCTGGCATAATAGAGCCAAAAGATAATGCAATGTATCCCATATACATAATGCACTTGGAAAAAACATGAGCCAAGACTGAATACAATAATTTCTAAGTACATGACATATAAGGACCCTTCCCTCAAAAAATTGGTGGGAGGGAGGGGAGAAGACCTATTGAACAGGGAAGGGCTCTGCAAAACTGAATGGATCATCTAAAGAAGACGTGCATGCTATGAACACTATGATTGGTAGGAACCAAACCCATCAACTTTATGGAACTACATCTGAGGCTATATAATAATAAGAATGCATTCAGGCATATGGGGAGCTACCTGAAGGGCCACCCCCCCATGAGGTATGAAGCATTTCACGCACACCCAGGAACCACTTGTATGATCTGTGGCATCACTAGACCATCAAGTATATGAATCATGAACATGAAACAACCAAGTCAAAGGGGGATAATGAGTCCCTTTTCTTGATCCGAGGCATCGAACAAGAATGGAAGCTAGAACCAAGATACACTGCCCTCTAGGCCATTCTTCTGGAATAAATGAGCTGATGTCGATAGAATGGGGCCCACAATAGGTGAGGCAATGAGGATACTAAACTAAGGCACGAGGGAAAATATTAATGTGACTGATGGACTGACACTAGGGATGATGGGGGTAAGTGGTACTTAGGGACAAACATATGACTTCGCTTGTCAGAGCATAAAGTGCATGGTTGACTTGGCAGCAACTGAATCAACTTTGGAGGGGATGTGGGACAATATGACTGGATGCCAAAATGGGAAACATAGGATGAACAATATGCAAAGGTGGATAGAATAATGTGAGATGATATAATGCAATGTGAAACAGACTCCATGCGTGCAAAGGTGAATTATCGCAGATGCTCTAAACAAGGGTGACTTGATGATGCTGCCACATAGAATAGGCCTAGCGGGGACCATGAAGACATGAGAAAATGATGGTTACACATGATGAAAATTCACACATGGTACGAATAGTATGAAGGGGAGGTGGTCTCTAAGGTACAAGCATCGCATATGAATAAATTCGATTTTAAGAGGCAACAAAGTGGCCCTTCTTGGAAAAATGGCTTCCAGGTGAAGTTTCAAATCATCAAAACCAAAGAAAACCCATTATAGTACTTGATGAGAGCTTTCTGAAAATGCTGATGGTTCATCAAATGGAGCTACGGTCTGGTCACAATGTGTGATAGAAAAATGTGGGTTTTCCTATAAAAGGGCGTCTTCCCTCCAATTGGAGAGTAGGAGAAGGCCCTAAATCTTGTGGAGATCATAGCAGACAAAATGACCCTCAGAATCGAGATCTACGGCTTTTAGGCAAGTGGCCTTACTTGTCTAAAGATGGCCTTAATGGTTGCTGGAACGATGGTTCCTGGTGAAGAATTAAGGGAAGAGGAAAAGGAGAATGAACTACTAGAGGAGGTCTAGAATCATTCTCACCCACTAAGTCACACATGGGGACTAAGTGGACATAGAGTAGAGTATTTAAAGATATGGTATTAAATGTCTACGATATGCGATGTTCATATGGCTCACCCGAGAGGCTGATAGGACAAACTATCCAAGGAATCGGAGGATAATTGACCATACCTAGATTCGGTGGTGTCATGCGAAAAGAGTTAATCTTGCGGACAAAACCAACCTCCCTAGAAGCCTAAGGCTTTCTAGTGACAAACAAGACAATTAAGAGCAATCCTTCTATAAACATGCATTTATCACACGAGAAATCAAGTGTTTTAGATCCTACCTGTAGTCCAACGCTGTTGTAGTAGTCTAGCCTCGTCGATCCCGATGAGCTCCTCGTTCACTTCAAAACCTGCATTCACTAACAATCAAACGATTACATAACACTTGAATATCCCATAAAATAAAACATATTCAACATATAGACCAAGGAGTATATGAAACAACTCATTAATAACAAATTGTTGAGAAGAATGGACTTATTTGTATTAATAGGAAACAAAAGAAACCATTACAACCTGAGCCTTGGTGTTGTGCAAGTTCCTCCCAGGGTCCAACAAGAGTTTTCATTTACTTTGATAAGCTCACCCACTTCCAAATGAAACAAGAAAGGATGGGAATCTCTCCTCACAAGCTTCTACAAGGAAGTCCTAATTCCAGCAGCATCTACCCTTTGGAATGTTCAGGTTTCAACCTCCCCTCCTCTGGCCCAATGCCTGTATTTATAATGTTCTAGAGGAAGTTAATCAGGTGCACCATCAATGGGATAAGCCCCTCTTTTGGATGGGGTAGCTCCTCTCTTGATGGGATAAGTTCCTCTTTCATGGGGATGCATGAACCATCTGGAGGTGCTCAATACACGTCAAACAATCTTCTAGAATGCTCTAGAAATGACCACAAGTAACTTTTTTAAGATGAAACTCGCGCCTTTTTACCTTTATAGGAGTACACACCCATCCCTTGACATACAAAGCGTACAAGTACGCAGGTATTATGAACTTGGAGTGCGTACACGCAGGTAAGGTAGAGAGAACCTGCGTACCCAGAGATAAACATGTTTTTTAAAGACTTTCTCTCTTTCTTG
>APFE030250079.1:0-101643 GCA_000404065.3 Pinus taeda | reverse complement strand
TCTCTCTCTCTCTCTCTCTCTCTCTCTCTATATATATATATATATATATATGGAAAAATCAAAATCAAATGTTTGTTTATAATAGGATTTTGTTTTTGAAGAATAAAGCTTGGTTATTACTAAGCTGAGGTGATGCAAAATTTATTAAAAGCATAGACTCGGTGGGGCTCGATGGGATTCAACGAAGATTCGAGCGTGTGATGAGTTAAATGGCAGGCATGTTAGTACTATTGGGCCCTCCCCACGGAGGAAAACCACGATCATCAATTGCATGAGAGTTATTTGTATTGGTGCCTTCGTAAAGGAGTTAGTGCTTGATCGTTGACTTTGGATCAACGGCTTAGATTTGATGCAGGATCGCCTGAGGATGGTGTGGTGAAGTAAAATTATGAGTGCGGACATAAACAATTCCTCTAGCCCGATAATGGGTCTAGCCACAAGCGATACATTATATGGAAGATTTCCTTAGGTTAGAATCAATTAAGAGGGCCTACTTCTTAGTATTCTTATCCCATTTGATGATAACCTTGCTTGTTGACTCCAGCTATCTCTCGTTTCCTTCTTAGATTACTTGAAACAAGTAAACAACAACAAACAACAACCGTGATAATAGACAAATTGTAATTCAACCTACTTAACAAGTCAATAAATATTAAGCCATAAACATGTAAGATGACACATTATGTAGGAAATCAATCGATAGTTGCATATATATTAAATCAAGAAGAGATTACAACCATTGCCTTGACGTTGTTGTTCTCCTCCGACAAAACCAGGTTCCCACACACTTCCGCTAGCATTCTATGATGGCCTCAACAATGATAGTTTTAGGGCTATTCCCTTTAGGCTTCACACTAAATCAAATTCACACTTCTCCCTCACACAACTAGAGAGCTACAACTATGAATAGCTTGTTGTTTACTCCAAACTTAATTAGCACTAGCACACCAACATTAACACTAGCTTGTGCTTGGGAAAAATGGAGGTTTATATAGCATGAATGGATGGGAAATGGTTCCTCTTCTCATGGGATAAGGTCTTATCTCTTGAGGAAGTTCCATTCTTATAAGGGAAAGGAGCTCAAAATGACATCCTTGACCTCATATGTCCAAACCATTTACCAGACTTCTGTTATGAAGCTTCTATAGTTGGAAGCTTTGGCTCCTTATTTAAAAACTTTCTATAAGAGGATCAACGTGACTGGAACAAAGCTCAATCGCTCCAGTTGGTGCTAAGGACAGTGTTAATCCTTGCATATCAGTGCGAGGAGGACAAAGGTCATTAGCGTTGGTCTTGTAAACTGGGAAAAATATAAGATTTTAGGGAAATGGTGCAAAAGGGAATTGTTATGCTCATGAAGAGGGACACATGGGAGTTTTTTTCATTAAGAGAAAGCATGTAGGCTTCATTGTAGAGGTCCTCCAGGATCAAGGAACGAGGAGTACAGGGACAGTGACAAAATGTTGTGTAACAGATGCCCCCTAAAGCATGAAGGTCGAACTAGAGTGAGGGATGAAATACTTTATGAATCGATGCGAGGAACCATGTTATGTCGTCGGAAAACCCGCAAGTAAGTACAGATACACATACATAACTGAAAACTCTATTAAATAATACATGAATCATAGTATGCATGTAGCCATCCAGAGAATGATCATGTAAATGGATCTAGGCATGGGCGCAACCATCCTATAAAGAGGATCATATCAAAACCAAGGTATGGTTGTAGCCATCCAAAAATGAGAAGGATCACATATGATAACTCATGGTATGGTCGCAACCATCCATCTGAAAGAGACATGTATACCAACATAACCATGTCACATCACTTCACAACCTACACATTTGTGATCTAATTCCAGGGTCTTGCGCTCCAACATGACCCGCTCAAAGTACAAATTCTAACATGTGAATAGATATGTTGACGTTGAACATGCTAGAAAGTCGCTTGATTACTAGTCAATGATGTAAACTATTAACAAGCGAGAGAGAAACCACCAATAATGACAATGGTCCTCAAGGTGCTATCAACACAATCCATAGAATGTGAATAGAGGAACTGAAGTCGAAAACCCGTGAAATCACTCGATGGAAAGCCAATGATGTGAACTTGTCGTCGAGTACGAAGAACTTGCCATTAGGGCATGCAAGCTCTAAGGTACTGGAAGGGAGTCTCTTGGTCAACTTCCCGGATAATGAGTTGAAGTTGACAGTGTTAAGGTCATATATTAATAGGATTCATAATTTTGAATTGGCTGTGGTTGATCCTGTAATATTGTACATACCTTTGCTTTTTTGCAAATGTTTTCCATATTAAAAATTAAAAAATGTAAAGAGGGTATGTCCTAAAAGAAATATCAAAGGACAAAAAGAATAAGAAAAGATTAAAAAAAATGAAAATATATGAACCCCAAACAAAAACAGATCAAGAAATTGTGTAAGTCTAAGCGCCACTACTTTTTACTTTACTGCCTAAAATAATGGTTGTGTGTAGCTTGTCTTAAATGCCACAAACCATGATAGTTAAATTGTTTAATCTTGACTACTTCATGCTTTAAATTTCATGTTTATAGATAGAGAATAAAGATCTAGCCAAACTGTTTAATCTTGGTAGATCAGTAGTTAGGTAGAGAAATAATATGTGCTCATAAGCTTAATCTGAGCCATGGGAAGATATAAAGTTAGAATTAGATAGTTTACATTCCAAAAGAAAAAGGAAAGAAAGGGTTTGCTAGCTTAAATTCACCCAATAAAGTAAAGAAAAAATGTTACGGTAAGTAAAGGTTAAGTAGAAGAAAGGTTGCAGAAGTACAAAGTTGATTGAAGCAAAAGCACATTTATCATGCTTAATCCTATGTTTTAGTTTGCAGGAGCAGTTATGAAATTGAAAGGATGGTCACAAGTTGATTTGGCTAACTTCCCCTGATTTCTTTTCACCCCCCACTACATACTTATTAATTTCCCCATTATCCCATTATTTCCTAAGAAAATACCCTTTTCCCTTCATTTTCACCCTTGCCCCTTGGTTTCACACATTTCCCTAGCAATTTACCATCCAAACTCATTCTCATACCCAAAAACCCCCTTTCCTTTGAAGAAACCACTTTCCCCTTATTAATTTCCCTATTTTGCCTAAAAACCCACTAAAAACCCTTATCCTAAGTTTAAATTCCCCCCCGCATTACTTTATTAACTCCCCCATTCCTATATTTCTCGACATAATCCCCTTTACCCCCTAAAATCCCTTACTCTAAGTTTTCTCTCCCTTCCGCTTTATTTAAATAACTCAACAAATTCACATTCCCCCCATATAAACCCGTTTAACCCACCACCCTAGTGCGGTTAACAAACCCCGCGGCATTAAACCTTGGTCCCACTCCATAACCCATGCATCATATTATTAACCCGCACTTATTCATTAAATAATTACAAATAATTTGTAATTAATCCCCCAGGCCCTGCAGATCTCTACTTGAGTTCCCTCCGTTCATCTCCATAGCGCGACAGTCGTTCGATCCACCACCCCTAGATCTGACGGTGCGCATTCATATCGCATTGATTTCCTTGCCGACCTTTACCCGCTTGATAGCAAGCGAAATGGGTGGTTTTGCTCGGGCCCCTTTCGGTTACATGGCAACTCCATGCTAATTCGCAAGCTCTCCAAAAAATACTGCCCGGTGGCCAAAAGCGATGCAATGGCCCCCGAAACCACCTCCCCGCCAAAAGCCAAAACCACCCACTATTCCTTGTGAAATTCCACGCCAAATTCTAACTATTTCCAGTTAAAAGGCCAAAGACACTCATTTTCACCCTTTTCTCTCATTCGCTCTGTGAAAGCTTCTTAAGCCTTCTTGTGCCACCCTGAGCCTCTGCAGCTAGATTTGCCTGCCAACTACCTCTCGAACACGCTCTGGATGCCCAATTCAGCCATCCAGTGTACAACTGAAGCCAAAGTACCCTTTGCAACCTCCATTGAAACCAGTTGTAGCCTATGCCACCATTTCCAGGTATTTGGACAAAAAACCAGAACGACCATGTCAATTTGAAAGCATACAGTCAATTTAAACAATAATTAATTAAATTTAATTAATCTTTTACTTGAATTGAGAGTATTTCCCCCAGAATACCTAAACCCCTCTTTTGCAAAGTGCAGATTACTCTATCTATGTACTAGACTGGTTCAAACTTCATGTCTACAATCTGTGTGATGGTTGCCCAAACCTCTCTGGATGTTAGACCTATGTCAACCCCTCACTTGGACATTGACCATTTGGTCCTAGCAGATAGGGATTTCCAAATAAAAGACATTGCAACTCCATCCCACCTTCTAAAGCTCCATTGTTGGAGTAAAGATATATTTTTGAACCATACAGATGACATCAACCTTTGGGAATCCAATTTACCCATATCCACATTCCCAAAAGTTCATCCATTCCCTGATATTTTACATTTTTGTCATGCCTATTATGTCCCTAGCCAAAGGGCTATTGTTGCCCCAAACTAAGAGTTGTTATTCACCATCACACCTGAGTCAATCAACTAAGTGCTACAAATCCAATCTAGCCCTAATCAGACTCCTCTATCCGTTGGAAAACTATTGGATTTGTACATCACATTAGACCAGGTGAAAATCAAGCAAATATTCCAAAATTTTATCATTGAAGAGTGCCATACTCCTACAGACACCCCACCTTATGCTGCCACCATTTTCTCAGAAACTGGCAGATACATAATCACTATGCTCTCATGCATCCTAGGAAACACGTTAGATGAGCATGTGGATGAGGTCATCCTGGCCTTCCTGTCTATTTTCACTCCATGCAAGCCTCTTGCTATCGTGTATGATTATGCTCAATTCATTGCTGACAAAATGCATGAACAATTCACCAAACTGCCCACTGAAAGAGTTTTCAAATACTCTTCAGTGTTGTTTTATATGTTTTTGTATTACCAGACAGATAAGTTCCCTATGAGCATCCAAAAGTTGGACTCTAGGGGAAAGGAGAGATCAGTGGTCTACTGGACACCCTTTGTCCAAAAGTTTTCCACAACATTCACCTACAAAGACTTCATAGACTCCTTTGTGTACCCAGTCATGAACATGCTGACTTCTGATACTCAGCCTAGAATCAACGAAGACATCAAGAGAGTGCTACAGTTAGCAAAAAACAACAAGGTGGGAGAGTGGTACCTCTACCAGAACCACATTGAGATCAGAATTTATGGTTGCTAGTTAGCCCCTTATAAATTGCCAAAATACCTCCCTATGAGGATATTTTCCCTTGAATATTTCAGGCAAATCATCAATTCTGATGAGGTCCATTTCCTATTTGCTAAGAAGAAAACCTAGTTCAAGGTGAAAAATCAAATGGGCCCATTCATTTGCAACGATATAGAGGCTGGACCGGAAGTCGACAGGTTACTACAACAGATGAAATTCAGAAACAACTTCATATGGCATTATGTCCCTCATGGATTCATAAATAGGTTGAGACTTAAGGTCAAATTGGCCCCTTACATCCACCACCCAAGACCATACATTGAACAATTTTCCAACCAGTCTGAGTGGGTGGAGAACACATTGATTGATATGGACAACACAGTTGTGGATGTTGAGAACACACTGATTAATTTAGAAAAGCAATTTGACCAGAGCTCTTTTTTGAAGGTTCTAGAAATAGGAGAACCAATGAATGTTCATCCTGTGTTACAAACCCCAGCCAATGAGGAGAATAATACTAAGAGGAACATGGAAGAGGCATCTAGATCTGCCATGGAGATTATCGATGAGCTGTTTGAGCTAAAAAAGAAGCCCAAGTTGAATCATGTGACTGAATAGGAGGAGAACATTCAATCAGTGGAAATGACTGACACTGAGACAATGAGGCAGAGAAGTAAAGAGGCAGTTGCATCAGGTGAAACACAATAGCCATCAACCTCCAAAACACAAATGATAGAGAGACAACAGAATATCGAGGTTTCTTCCTTGGTCAGGCCAGCTGACAAGGAAAAGGATATCAAAGACAGATTCAAAGATATAAAGATGAGGAATGAAAAGTTGAAAGCAAAGACATATGTCCAATACCTCAAGATTACACCACCAAACCAGACCAGTTTGATGTCAGCTTTTGACATCAAAGCAGGCAAGATGCAGGTGTCATTTTTGCAACCCAATATACAACAACCAAAGACCTCGGCAGACTACAAGAAGACTAATTTTGAGGTGTTGGCCAAGGATGTTCATCCCATTGATCAGATAGAGTTCCATAAGCAGGTTGGAGAAATGATGTATTCCACCCTCACAGAAAAGGCCATGGATGCCTTTAAGATGAAAGATTCATTGGATAATGTGATAGCCCAATACAAATTGGAAAAGGCCCCCTCACAGGCCAAAGATAATAGGATAAAATCCTTGGAGGACTTGGTCATTGAACTGGGCCATGACCCAACTGACATTAAGGCTACTGAGCAGTTGTTCAATAAGAAGAATGAGGACATAGCAACCCTCAAGAAACAACTTAAGATACCTCATTCACAACACCCACAGACAAAGGAGGTCCTGGAAAGTCAGAGCAATCATGAAGAGATGATGGACCTAGTGCTGCAACTGAATAATCAGTTGAAGGAGATGGAGAAAGAACTAGATAGCTTGATGCAGCTTAAACAAGCTAGTATTGATAATTCTCCTCCAACTGTCATTCCAATAGTTACCACTGTTGTACCTTCTACATTGGCAACATCCTTAGCTCCTAGTACTCCAATGGCCATTGCATTACTGGCATCTACACCAACTACGTTAGCAACAAGATCAACAGCAACAGGCTCCACAGGTGATGAAGCAAAGAGGCTGGTCAAAGCAATGGAAGAAATGTCCATTCAGACCACTGAGATGAACAGGCTTAAGGAAAAGGTCACCAGCCTGGAAACAAATTACAAATTGGCCCAAATCATGCACAAAGAAGAACAACAGAAGGACACAAGGATGAATGAAAATATCAAAAGCCTAGAGAAGGAACTGACACTCAATGAACCTCTAGGTTAGGCTAAGGAACAACTGTGGGCCAATATCATTGACTCTGTCAATGATATTTGGCCACCCATTCAGGTTATTTTTGAACAGATTGATTTGATAAAGCAGGCTACAGAAGCCATTCAAAAAGACAAAGAAGGAACTTGGAGATATGTTAGAGAAAGCAACAAGAATCATCCATTTCCTCGACTCCAAGAACAAGTATGAGCTGCAAGAACTAGAGATACCTGACAAGATAGGTACAATTTTGGAAGTTATAAGAGTCCTCACTAAGAGGAATTTCATGTTAAATTTGGAGGATAAGTGTCAAACCATGCAACTGGCCATTGACAAGTTCATGGTTAAGTTCGAACTTTTGAGGCAAAAGGGATTACCTAATCCCTTAGTTATAAATGATAAGCTAATGACACATGAAGATTACAATAAGAAGATCAGGGAAGTGGCTAGGGATCAGGTAAACACTTCATCCATGAAGGGCATACCAACAGGCAAAGTATTGTATCAAACATTTGAAAACTTGTTTTACCTCCAACATGAGGTAAAACACCTTTTTGTCAATAAGCCAACTTTTGCCAAGTATATAGAGGCAGATGAGATATACTGAAAAATGCTCAATATCCAATTACCAGATGCTGAGACATGGGAAAAACTCAATGATTGACTGTAGTAAATACACAATAAAAATATAAATGTACAGTAAAAAGTAAAAGAGCACAGTAAAAGGTTATTGACAGGTCAACAAGGTCAAAGAGTATAAAATGAAAGATCATAAGTAAATATGACATCTAGCGTGAAGACCAAACAGCCAAGCAGCGTAAAGGGCAAAAGATCGAAGACTAAAAGACAGCAGAACCTAAATAACAGGGACATCAAACAACAATTCAATAGTTGTCTCTATCTTCTTGCATGAAGATATTTCCTTTTCCTAGATTAGTTCTCAATGTAGTTTGAGATATTTTGTAAATTCCTTTGTATAAATATTTCATATTTCGAAGTATTGGGTGTGGATTGCTATAGATTTGTAGAGATATTTTGATCTTAAACCTAAGGGTGATTGTACTATTTTTCAAGTCAACAGACTGGAGCAAGTAATAAAAAGATTGCACTAGAGGATTCATGAAATGAGCTATTACATTGAAGTATCTTCTTTGTCTGATTTTGTTACCTACTTATGTGTTTCATAAACTTAATTGTTTTCCAAATTTGAATGAATTAACTGGAAATATCACTCAGAATTTGTTTAAGTACACTTTGTTTTGCATAGTTAGTCATTTATATGTTTTCCTCTGATACTCGGATTTGAGAACCCTTAATTTCTCTCCCATAC
This sequence comes from Pinus taeda, assembly GCA_000404065.3. Lineage (NCBI taxonomy): Eukaryota > Viridiplantae > Streptophyta > Pinopsida > Pinales > Pinaceae > Pinus > Pinus taeda. The sequence goes on along the minus strand of APFE030250079.1, from coordinate 93,286 downwards.
TGGTTGACCTCTTTCACTTGTCTTCATGATTCAGCCTAGGGAACCCTTAATTGCTCCCTGGATCCGACTAGAAACCATTTCACCTTCCAACCTTTGAGATCTGTAATAACTCCTCAATCTTGCCCTTTAGACACTGTGTTTAGAGCTTAATCCAGTCCAGTTTGTCTGACATTCAACCCCATAGCCCAATGGTAAAAGACAATACTTTTTCATCTAAGTAAGTGATCCCACCACCCAATTTGAAATCAAAACCCAAGTGCAACCATAACTAGCCTAAAATAAATTAACTAAAACAAACTTAAATAAAAAATAGAGAGCCCTCTCTCAGATCAGGAAGGCTAGGTCCTGATCTCCAAAAGTGGTTAGTGGTTACCTCTATTATTATTATTATTATTATTTTTTTTTTAAACTTTGAAGAAATTTTAGAGTGATAACAGACAGGAAGCGACCGTGTCGAAGGAGGGCCATAATGTATCCCACCTCATCGACACGAGACAAAGGGATGCAAAATGATTTTGGATGATACAGAGAATCAGAGGTAAGTATAACTACAGAAGGACAACTCTTGAACATATCGGCAACACGACTGGAAGTTTGGCAGCTTTTGGATCCATATGATCGGTGGTCATGATGGCATGGTAGAGATCAAATGGAAGGCGAAAATGAATGGCCCAACCCAAGGAGGTCAACGATAAAAAGGAGGATATCCCATCTTGACACAAAGCAGAAAGTGTCATGTTCAAGAGTGTGCTGCCGACACAACTGATTAGATTTCCAAATTCCCCCCCACCATTTCTGGCAAGTACCCCAATATATTTTAATCACAATCTTGAAGAGGATAGCATATGCTTGCACTGTAAGTTCATCCTTCGGACGAATCCGACCTAGTAAGTTTAATGAACCCTAGGAAGGAGAAGCTCATGTTTGTCATAGTGACGAATCCGATGTTATTTTATATTTTAATGAGTCTGACAAAGGTGTAACTCGTTATTCTTTTCATATTTAGAGAGTTTGAAAAGGACACGGAAAAGAAAACTCCACATGGTCCCCTTTCATACATTTGTATCTCTCGAGGCCGAAAAGGTAGAAAATGATACTTGAGAGAACTGATTGACCATTTCAGTCAACGAGTACCTGTTTTGTAAATAGTGCATCCTAGCCCGAAAAAGGGGTAAACTTATACTGGGTGCATGGCGTTTCGCATCTGTTAACGAGTTCAAAATGACAAGGGATCGACTATCTTTTTGTTGTTAAAGGGTCAGAAAAGAGCTTGAAAGTAGAACCCCCATTTTATTATCTTTTACAAGTCAAAAGGAAAAAAAACTCGACAATCTTTTCATATGAGTTTTATGAGTTGAGAAAAGAGCTGAAACGTGACTCGCATCATCGTCGAACATCCATCACCTGTCGCTGCACAATAAGGGTAAAGTGAATTATCCAATTCTTGAGGCAAAATAGGTCAAATCACTTATAAAACCGAATATTTTATGAGAAACTGAATAAAAGGGAGGAAAAGTAAATCTTTTTTACCATTTACCACTTTTACCTTGCTGTGAAAGACTTTTCACCCACTTTTGCCCTAATTGTTCCAGAGAAGATTTCAGGAGATCCAGGAGGTCATTTGCTGAGCTGCTAGTTACAGGTAAGAGCCAAAGCCCTAAGCTTCATTTTCATACCATTTATTCTTATTTTTAACCATTTTTTGGATTTTTGAGGGAGGTTTTGTCAAAAGTTTTTCGCCCTCGGTCAGCGCGACTTCTGGGCATGGAATCACATCGGTCGAGGGTGATTAAAACATCCTATCGCGTCATCGACACAACTATTTTTAGAACAAGTGCACCAGTGCCGTGAATAGGGAAAAAATCAATTTCCCCTCAAAACCACTATTGGAATCTGAATTTTATGGGAAAAAATGATTATTGACTTAAATATATGGTTTTTGCAGGAAAGAATCGTCGAAAATAGTAGACTGGAAAGAACGTGAGCACGAAGATGTCGACACTCAGGCACTGAATGATCCAAATTGCTTGAATGCTTTGAGGAACTGTGGGCTCCTCAAGTTCTTTCTCACACCAGGGATGCGGACCCAACCCAAGCTACTTCAATACCTAATTAGTCTCTGGGACATAAATTGGGAAATATTCATCATTGGTGACTAGGAGCTGGAGTTAAAAACTTCAGACATATATTTCATCACAGGACTGTCCCGGAGAGGGGAACCAATCAACTTATATGGGTCACGATCGATTGGGGCAAGCATATCCATGTTGCTTGTCAAACATTGCCCTGAAGCCCTCAAATCCAAGATTGGCAAGGTTGATATTGCCACGGTGCGAGATCTGACACTGATAGTGCTACTGTTGACTATCAACAGAGTGGTGGGGTCCTAGGCAGTGCATGAGACTAACAAGTCGAAATTCCTATATTCCATCGACTGCACAACACCGTCGATCTTCAATTGGGTGGAAGCCATGAAGATCAACATAAAATGCCGGTTGACAAAAGCTAAGGCAGGGAATCTGAAGCAATTTTGCTTTGGATCCATACTAGTGACCTTTTTCTTGGAACGGGTGCCATTGTTCCAGTAGCAGTTCACTGAGGTAGATCCTCCAATGCCACGCGACCCGTGGATTGCCCGTTGGAGTCATTTGATGCTTAGGATCACTGGGGGTCAACATATGTCTTACATGCCCGATTTATTTTCATGGCTGCGATGACAGTTGATCGTCGTGGAAGACTGGCCATGCATTGGCACCGACTTTCGTGAAGATCCGGACATGCCACTGCCAGATGGAGAGGATTTTGATGACGAAGGTAAGAAATCAATTTATTTATTTACTTTATTTTGTGATTTTTTAATTGTTTTTTTGATATATATGTGTTTATAACATTTCGTTTTGTTAATGCAGATGTTGGACTAGAGCGTCTTGCTGGGATGTCCCCAATAGCTAGGTGCGTTACCCTCTAGTTTGTTGTTGTCGCTCCTTATCAGGAGGAGAGTGACAACAAGGAGGAGATTGCGAGGAACCTTGAGGGGTTGACTCGTGGTATCTCAGAGTATGCTCAGGTGGGAGACATTCCTCGCCAATACCAGAGACACACTGTCACTGTGGGAGTATCAGATTGGATCCATCGATTACTGACCATGTTGCACGAGCTGTGTCATGCTACCACAATCATCGTGCTGATTAGTTCCTATGTCCAACATTTTACATTTTTGAGGCCTACGTGCCATGGATATATGAGGTCTGCGAGCCGCCGATGTTATTTTGGACACACATATTATTTTTTGGGGTTTTGATGTGTCAAACATTGTCACCATATATATCTATATATATATGCTATATTTTCTTGCTTACTATGGTACAAATGATTTGTTTTGTCTTTTCACATGTTTCATAAATGTCTATCCAACACATAATTATCTAATGCATCTGTCAATGTATTCATGCATCTAGGAATATGATGATATGTAATGTAATCAAAATGCCTTTCCAGTAGACGAATATGGAGATACATTCTCAATATCTAAGGATTTCTAATGGAATATTGCTCGTTGAGTTGAAGGATGACAAGCTGTGAATTCAGGTTGACAACCAACTCTTAAATGTCAATAACAATGGCTTCTGATAACAGTTCGATGACTGCACTATATTCAACAATGTTGTTGGTTATGCAACCTAAACAAATACCTTGAAGATCAATCAGCTCACCGTAAGGGCCATAAATAGCCCACACCGCGGATGATAGGTTCCAAGTACTACTACAAGCACCATCAGCGAAACCGATGTGGGGAGTCACAGACATCTGCAAAGCAGGGAAAACATAGTAAACAAGAAAGTTGTTTGAAAACTAACACACCAAACCATACTGCACAAAAATGAATGACACACTAATGTACACAAGTAACCATGCAAGATGACCTAAGCATAGTACTTCTTCAGGTAAAGATCTTTTCGGGGCTTGTCCAAAGGATCGCCTTCATAATCGACAAGCTCATAGGCCCCTTTTTGCAAAACACGTTTCACAATGTAGGGCCCATGCCACATGGGCTCGAACTTGCCTGCCCCCAGCTTATCATTAGCTTGGTCGTATAGTAAAACCAAATCACCCTCGAAGGACGTGCAGGGGGAGACTGACCGATCAAAATGGGACTTGACTTGTTTCTTTTGTACTTTGATAACCAAAGCAGCAAGATGACGAGTCTCATCCAGTCGTTCTAAATATAAGAGGCGCTCTTCCTGAGGTGACGTTTCAGGGAGAATTTTGACAGCTAGCTTGAGTGAAGGAATCTCGCATTCAATCAGCAACGTTGCTTCCAGACTATAGACAAGCTAGAATGGTGTGAATCCATTTGCATCTTTGGTCGAGGTTTGGTAAGCCCACATAGTTGAAAAGAGCATGAGATGCCAAGTTTGCTTGTGCATTCCAATAGTACACTGAAGTATTTGTTGAAAAATGGCAACAAGAAATGTTAAAAATATAAGTGCTAAAAATAACAGTTTGGATACTAGTGCTGGATTGAGCAACAGGGAATGAAAAATGGAAGTACTAAAAATAGAATTGCTATTTTTAGCAGTTCGGGATGGATTCCTATTTTAGTCAGTTCCTAGACTAAAAATAGGAAGTGAAATTCGAATTTGAACTTAACAGCTGTTTGAAAATAAATAAATTAATTCTCCATGAATTAATTAGTTGTGAAAAATCAAACATGAAGTCTATGTGAGGACATGCAACAATTTATCTATTAATTGAGGAATTTATCCATCAGTTAAAGAGATAAGGATGAGTTCTAATTTGAGATGTAATTAGTTGGATCAGTTAACTGAGTCAAGTCCAGTTATAATGGATTTAAATAGTTTGTTTAAATTAAGTAAGTTCAGTTAGTTAATGCATGCTTGCATATAACTACTGCACTTCAGATAACTGAATATTCTCTCATAAATAACTCATGCATGTCAGTTCAGAGAAAGATCTAGTTGAGATCAGAGAAGGGATAGTGTACTATCAATTTAATGAATATTTTTCCTATAAAGGAATCTCATCCATGATGAGGATTTATCTCCTTCAGGTTTGTGCAATTATTTCAGAGGTCAGTGTTGTGTGTGAGGTGAGAATCACACAGGTTGTAGTTGGAGGACCTAGGAAAAACTGTGCATAGAAATAGGAGGCTTGGAGGGCAGAGGAGAAGGTTTGTAAGAAGCCTTTAACTATCTATGAGCAACAGAGGGATTGTACTAAGAGCTGGATAACTTCCAAGCTAAGGCTTTGTGTAATCCAGACTATATTTCCACTTGTATGATAATACAGAGATGGGGTTTTAGGCAGGTGCTTTCCCCGGGTAAATTCTTCTGTGTTATGTGTGATTGATTCCTTCTTATCAGTTATATGTGTTCTTATTGATGTTGCTCATGGTTGATTAAGCTCCAGCTAAATTGTTTGTAGAGGTAGATCAAGTGTTTTGCTTTAGTACATTGCATTACCAGGTGATCTACAGGTGGGAAATTTCTACATGGTATCAGAGCTAGTTGATTTGTAGAAAAAGTTCTACATGGTATCAAAGCTAGTTGATTTGTAGGAAAAATTCTACAAAATTCTACATGGTATGAGAGCACAAGTGATCAAGGAGAGAACAGTGTACTGAGAGGAGATTTCAAAGTTTGAGTTTTGGACCGAGAGTTGGCAGAGCAGATCTGAAAAAATTTGTACAAAATTTTCAGAATTAAATAGCAGATTTGGATTCCTTGCGGGAAAATACCCAAAATAATAAAAAAAAATCGGCTGAATCAGAGTTCGGATGAGGTAGATATTGCTGATTTAAAATAAGCTCTTTTTCTAGAAAATTTCATGATGGCAAGAAAGTGGAAATAGATTGGTGTGCTAGCCAAGAACCTGTATGCACTTGAGTTACAAGATGCATGCAAAACCTTGAGGAGCAAGGCAAATGCTAGATACTTGGTGGTTCAGAGGGAGAGTAAATTACCTCTCAACATGCAGAGCCAGAAGAAGTCTCAAACAATTGTGGAGGAGCCATGATTGGTGCAACAGCTACAGGAGGTTGTGGAGCAGCCACAACAGGGGAAGCTGAGAGGAGATTGAGTAGATACATCTACTCATGCAGAGACCTCCAATAGGGGGAAACTTTGAGCCAGGTGGGCTGAGGGATCACATGGAACCATACCTCCAAGTAGGAGGTGGGGCGATGTAGAGTGATCGTCCCAAGGCGGAGGGGCAACATCCTTGAGTTACCCAACCTCTTTGATTCAACTTTGTTACGGGAGCCCCAATGAGGAGTAGAAAAACTGACTGATTGGGTAGAGACAAATGCACATGGAGCGGCAAAGAGAGCTACAGTGCAGGGAATCCTAGGACAGCCCAGAGCATGCAGGCTGCAGTAATGCGAGAGGCACAAGTGTGTTGCACAGTGCAGGGTAGCACAGAGAAGGGTGCAACGATGCGAGATGCATGGAAATGTTGCAGTAGCACAGAGGTCAGAGAGGGAGCACTTGTCAGCAGCAGGTAGAGCTTCAACATCAGAGTATGTTTCTAGCCCAACAAAGCGGTTAGTTGGGAGTTTTTTGTTCCGAGAGTTGTTGGAGCAACCACACTTGGTAGAAGTGTTGCATGCAGAACATTCCGAAGGTACAGGATCGAGTTCGAGAGGAAGTCTTTCTTATTGAGAGGGAGTGTTGAAAAGTGGCAACAAGAAATTTTAAAAATAGAAGTGCTAAAAATAACAGTTTGGGTACCAGTGTTGAATTGAGAACCAGGGAATGAAAAATGGAAGTGCTAAAAATAGAATTGCTATTTTTAGCAGTTCGGTATGGATTCCTATTTTAGTTAGTCCCTAGACTAAAAATAGGAAGTAAAGTTCGAATTTGAACTTAACAGCTGTTTGAAAATAAATTAAAAAATTCTCCATGGGTTAATTAGTTGTGAAAAATCAAACATGAAGTCTATGTGAGGACATGCAACAGTTTATCTATTAATTGAGGAATTTATCCATCAGTTAAAGAGATAAGGATGAGTTCTAATTTGAGATGTAGTTAGTTGGATCAGTTAACTGAGTCAAGTCCAGTTATAATTGATTTAACCAGTTTGTTTAAATTAAGTAAGTTCAGTTAGTTAATGCATACTTGCATATAACTACTGCACTTCAAATAACTGAATATTCTCTCATAAATAACTCATGCATGTCAGTTCAGAGAAAGACCCAGTTGAGATCAGAGAAGGGACATTGTATTATCAGTTGGATGAATATTTTTCCTATATAAGGAAGCTCATCCATGATGAGGATTTATCTCCTTCAGGTTTGTGCAGTTATTTCAGAGGTCAGTGTTGTGTGTGAGGTGAGAATCATACAGGTTGCAACTGGAGGACCCAGGAAAAACTGTGCATAGAAATAGGAGGCTTCGAGGGCAGAGGAGAAGGTTTGTGAGAAGCCTTTGACTGTCTATGAGCAGCAGAGGGATTATATTGAGAGCTGGATAGCTTCCGAGCTAAGGCTTTGTGTAATCCGGACTATATTTCCACTTGTATGATAATACAGAGAAGGGGTTTTAGGCAGGTGCTTTCCCCGGATAAATTCTTCTGTGTTATGTGTGATTGATTCTTTCTTATCAGTTATATTTGTTCTTATTGATGTTGCTCATGGTTTATTAAGCTTCTGCTAAATTGTTTGTAGAAGTAGATCAAGTGTTTTGCTTTAGTACATTGCATTACCAGGTGATCTACAGGTGGGAAATTTCTACATGGTATTAGAGCTAGCTGATTTGTAGAAAAAATTCTACATCTATCAAAGCTAGCTGATTTGTAGGAAAAATTCTACAAAATTCTACAGCATTATAACCAAAACCTTGTTCACAACTTCAACTTGGCCGTTGGCCTTAGGGTAATATGGGGTTGAGCCATCGTGGTGCAAACCCAATGCAGAGGTTAGCTCAGCCATCATAATCTCGGAAATGGGAGCCATGGTTTGTGACAATGGCTTGAGGTACGTCGAACCTAGAAATAACATGATTGAAAAGGAATTGAGCTGTCGTTTTACTGTCTGTAGAGTATGTAGGCATCACTTCAACCCATTTGGTGAAATAATACGCAACAATGATAATATAACCATGCCCCCCAGCCGAACGAGGGTTACATGTCATATAGTTGATTCCCAATTTTGCAAAAGGACCAACGGTAATAATGGGGGGTAGGTGAGCGGGTGGGGCACGCACCTTGTGTTGGTAAATTTGGCATTCATGGCACTTGCGAACAACAAGGATGCAATCCTTAAAAATGGATGACTAGAAATAACCATCACGAAGGATTTTTTGAGCGGTAGCATAGCCAGACATGTGATTGTCACATGCCCTGGAATGGCAGTCATTGAGAACTCTCTCAGCCTCCTTGAGAATAAGGCATCGACGAAGAACTAAATCGATACCGACATGGTATAAATTATCGCCAATAATACGGTAGGGTTGGGAGTGATGCTGAATCCATCGACGATCATCCTTAGTCAACATGAATCAGAACGTGGACATCTGGAGATACATGATGATATCACTATACCACGGGTCAAGGGTGTTGATTAGGAAAAGAGTCTTGTACGGGTGTTGTTCATCTGCATCAGTAGGGAGAGACGTAGAAGGAAGGGAACAAATCAACTCGACAAAAACTAGTGACTTCTTAGCTTTGGCAGTAGTAAATACCAAATTGAATTCTTTGATCTGGAATTTATCCAAGGCAAAGAATTAAAGGTATTACAGACTCATGTGCATGGATGTGCCTATGTTACTTTATGCAATGGATCGATAAGATTGCTAGAATACATAGACACTAAGGTAGTTAGAGAAAACATAATAGTCAAACATGTAAACACAACAAGTTTAAGAAGGAGTTCACCCAATGCTCCTGGGCTACGTCTCCTGGTCCAGCCTTCAGTGGTGGCCTCTCTATTATGTTTTCAAGAAGAGTTTTTAAAACAGTGAGCTCAATTCAAGTCTCACTAAACAGATAAAAATCAGTAGGACTGGAGTATACAGACTCTCTTTATTGAAACACGACCTCTAATGGTCACAGTAGAATGATAGGCCTATGTCGAGGAGTTCGCTTGAACCTCTCAAGCCTTCCCTAGAGTACACAGACACTCTGACTCTCTCTGTATTTGTCTGGATCAATGTTGCCTTCAGGTCAGCTCAACTTCTACTCTTTGTTCTCTGCTCTTAGCTTTCTTACTGCTCTCTCTTGTTGTTCTCCATCCTTTGCTTCTGTCAGTTCATGGATTTAAAGCCAGTCTCCTCTTTTTTTTTACTGTTCGTTTCCGCCTCCCGGCTTTCTGGTTTCCGTGCCTCTATCCGTTCGAACTCCTCTGCTCTGCATCATCATCACCGGGTAATGACTCGCAGGGAGGTGGCCAACTGTTTCTTAATGAACTGAGTGTGTCTGATTCCTTGAATAGTATTTGAATGGTTGTTATTTCCATTTTCTTCAAGATCGCCCGCAAAAGATGAATCTTTTGCCAACTCATCGTCCACATCGGATTTCAAATCCCATGTAATCTTGCTTCATAACTTTTCCAAATCTGGTCATTTATCGGGATGCGCCTTCGCCATTGATCTGGGCCCCCCAAATCCGACGGTCGTCGTCCTTATCGGGTGGGAAAGTTGCATGACGTTTACCCGTTCGATGCGGGTGGTTTTCTCTCTCATCCGCCGAACACATGTCACTCAATGTGTGGCATCGGGCGGGACTCAGTTTAAACTGCTTACCACCTCGAGGCCTTCTGATATTCCTACCATTTTCGTGGAATCCTGCGCTACGGAACCAGATGCATTAATTTTCCGTGTTTCATAGTCATTTTGGGTTTGAGTGCTTCGGGCCTTTCCTTCATTGAGGGGGATGCCTTGTGGTGCTAATCGCATATCAGAATCTACCCCCATTTCTTGAATTAGCCTCCAGTTTTGCCAATTTGTGCCAGCGCGGGTTACCATGGGTCAACAGCCTGCGCGCTCGACCGAGGGTCCTCGTTGATCACAACTGCAACTGTCACGAGGGTTCCTTCTGATAGCTTGATCTTTGTGAGACTTGAATCTTTTAGCATAATTTAAAAGAGTTTATGAAAACTTAGAGAATGTTTAGGATCTAGATTCAGATCATGACCTTCCCACTGAAAAAAGCTTTTGGACCACCAAAAGTTGGTTTTCTTTAAGCATCAATCATGTGAGGGTATAGATTCCTCGCTTGCTCAATTTATATCCATTTCGCACTGCTTGGCTTTGAGCCTTTGTGTCCGACCCTGAGGTACTCAACATCCCCTTTGCGCGTGGTCCTCACCTTCCTGTCCAAAACTGTATCTTCCTGCAACTCATTAAGATATTCAGGCAAAAAATCATCTATAAAAGGCAATTGAGTCTGCTCTTTGAGATCTTCAATTAATGAAGGTTCAAATAGTCTCAAGCTATCTGCATTAACAACTGAGTAGATGTGCATGTAAGCTGGTAGATCAATGTGAAAAACATTCTCACCAATTTTCTCAAGTATTTTGAAAGGTCCATACCTTATTGGCTTTAGCTTCTTACCTTCACCTTGCATTCTATCTTTGCTGATATACAACTAGACTTGATCACCAACTTGGAAACTATGCTCCATCCGATGCTTGTCATGCCTTGCCTTGTATTTGGCTTGGATCTTTTCCAACTGTTCCTGTACTGCCTGGTGAATCTCTTGGGTTTGTTCAATGAACTTGGTTTCCTTGTCCACATCACTGTATCCATCAACTGTTATGTCTTTACCAAAGACAAAATCCAAGGGAGACCTTGGTGTGAAACCAAAATAGGTCTCAAAAGGAGATCTTTGCATAAAAGAATGTTTAGCTCGGTTGTAAGCATGCTGCACATAACATAAATGTTGCTGCAATAGCCTCTGAGCAACTGGATCCTGTCCTATTGACCACTTCTGTTTGGCCATTTGTTTGAGGATGAAAAACTGTACTCTTTTTTAGTCTGGTGTCCATCAATTCCCACAGACTCGACCAAAATTTCCCAACAAATTGGTATCTCGATAAGACATAATGGAAGTGGGTAATTCAAAATGAACCCATACATGTTGAAAGAACAACTTTGCAGTTTGTTCAGCTATAATCTGTTTGTTACAAGGTATTAAAATATACATTTTGTTGAACCTATCCACAACAACATATAAATAGTCACGACCTTTCCTATATTTAGGCAGTCCTCCAACAAAGTCCATGGAAACACTTTCCCAAGGATGAGAAGGAACTGGTAGTGGAGTGTACAAAGATAGTTTTCTATTACTGGGTTTTCTTTTAACACACATGGTACACCCTCTCACATATCTGGAAACTGTCTCATTCATTTTTGGCCAATAACAAAATCTTTGCAGCTGTGCAACTATTTTACTTACCCGAAAGTGACATGATATTAGAGAAGTGTGTGCTTCTCGAATTATCTTTACTCTCTTAGTTTGTGGAATGCATAGCTTCCCAAAATGATACAAGAGCTATTCCTTAACATGATAATCCAATTCTCCAACTTGTTTGCCTTGACTTAAAGTTGCATATACGTCTTTAAAATCTATATCTTGAGCATATTGTTCATTGTAGCTTTCATGTAATACTAAATTATGCTTAAGTATAGTAGATGCATTTATGATCGGTCTGGACAACATGTCTGCAAATTTATTGTGCATGCCCTTTTTATATCTGATGACAAGATGAAACTGTTGTAGAAAATCCATCCACCTATAGTGTCTTGATTGCTGCAACTTAGTTTGGGAGTGTAAATATTGAAGTGGTTGATGATCAATGTGTATAACTCTCTTTGCCCATTAAGCAATGTTTCGACTTTTTCACACTCTGTACTAATGCATACAATTCTTTATCATATGTGGGATAATTAAGTACTGCAGAATTAAATGTCTTAGAATGATAGCATATGGGTTTACCATGTTGCATTAACACTGCTCCCATGGCATAGTCACTAGCATCTATTTCAATATCAAATGGTCTTTGAAGATCGGGCAGTGCTAGTACTGGTGTTGTACTAATATTTTCTTTCAAGGTGTCAAAGGCTTTCTGTTGTTTGCCTCCCCACTGAAACACCTTGTTCAATCATGTTAAAGCATGTAAGGGAGCTGCAATTAAGGAAAAGTTAGAAATAAACTTTCTCCAATATTGTGCTGCTCCTAGAGAGCTTCTAACTTCAGTAGCAGATTTGGGCTTAGGCCAGTTTACAATGACTGCAACCTTAGAAGGATCTATCTTGAATTCACCATCCCCTACTATATGACCCAAATAATTCAAAGATGTTTTGCCAAATTCACATTTTGAGAGTTTAACATAAAGATTTTCTCTTTTCAAAACATCTAGAGTCCGCTTAACATGCTTTAAATGTTCTTCCCACGTTTTCTTGAATATAAGAATGTCATCCAAATATACAATGACAAAATCATCAAGAAAAGGTCTGAGTACATCATTCATTACTCTCATGAAAGTAGCACGAGCATTAATTAAGCCAAAAGGCATAACCATCCACTCATACAATCCTTGCTTTGTTTTGAAAGCAATCTTGCATACATCTTTCTATTCAACTCTAACCTGATGATATCCACTATGCAAGTCCAACTTGGAAAAATAAACAGCTTCTTTCAATTGATCAACAGACCATCTATGTGAGGAAGGGCATAATAATTTTTTATCGTTATTTTATTTAGTGCTCGGTAATCAATGCACATTCTCCATGAGCCATCTTTCTTTCTTACCAAGACAATTGGAGACCCACATGGCGATGTGCTAGGCCTTATGAACCCTTTCTCAAGCAGCTCCTGTACTTGCTTCTTGATTTCTGCGTTCTCTAAAGCAGACAACCTATACATTCCGATGTTAGGCAATGGAGCATCTTGCTGCAAATTAATCTCATGTACTATTTCCTTTTTGGGTGGTAGACCTTTAGGTTCTTGAAATAATATATCATATTTTGAAACAAATTTTTCTAAATCAACTTGTTGTTTAGCATCACAACCCTCAAATTCATTGGTTTTATCAGGTTTCTTTTCCTTTACAACGATCAGTAAAAATTGTTTGCATGAATTTACAATTCTCTTCATCTGCCCTGAGTTTATAAGAGTATAATTATTCTTGAGCTTATGAGCTCTTACAATATATTCGATTCCATTTTTAATGAGTAGATACTTGTTCTCAGCTCTATAGAAAATAGCTTTTCTATCATACAAGTAAGGACTTCCCTCTAGCCCCAAGAGTTAGCTCAATCGGTGAAGTCGAGGCCTCGCCGTTTGGGAGGTCACAAGGTCAATTCCTGAAAGCTCTTGGGGTTAGGTCTTGTTATAGGCCGAGAGGCATCAGCCCTAGATTTTCCCGTGGACGTAGTGCCACTCGCTGACCGAAGGTGTCTGTGAACAACAACATACAAAAAAAAAAGGACTTCCTAAAAAAATTCCACATATATCTAAAGGAATTATATTAACTCAACCTCATCTACAAATGCTAACCCAAAAGAAAACTTAAGTTTATATTGTCTAGTCACTTGTAGCTTTGCTTTACCACATAACCAACCTAATGGATATGGTTTCTTGTGAGGTGTGGTTAGTAATCCCAACTTCTTTACAATTGCTTCAGAAATTAAATTTACTTCTGAGCCACTATCAAACAAAGTATCAATCTTTTGAAGATTGGAAATAACTCAAATATGAAAAAGCTCATGCCTTTTCCTCTCAATTTCTTCATTATCAGTAGATTGTGTAGAATTACTAGTAGATGCTTCATAATTTTTACCTTTTATACTTGTGGTTGTGATCATTGTTTCATCCCCTGAGTTCGACCCCAAATCCTTTTGAATAGCTGCAACAATCCTCTTCTTTTTGCCCTCGTTTTTCTTGGGTTTCAGCTCTGGATGCAGAATCCAATAGTGTTCATCATCATGCCCATCCTTCTTATAGTGAGTGCATGAAGACTTGCTCTTCTGTATAGTATTTGTCTTCCTCTCTTTCCATTTATGTTTTCTTTTCTCCTTATTCTTGCTTGCAGTGGGTTTGGATGATCCCCCAACTTCTGGGTTCACATTCTTACCTCTAGCATCTAGATGTGTAGCCTGGACAGATACCTCATCTATGCTAGTGGGATTAAACATGAGGATAGTGTGCCTCATGTAGATGTGTAGACCACCTATATACTTCAATAGAGTTTCAGGGGAGTCTAAAGAAATTCCTAGAATCAAAGCTCTCTTCCTAAATTCTTGGGTGTAACCTTGTACACTTTGCCCTTTTAGTTGGCGAAGAGTTTGCCAACTCATAATGGCTTGCTGCATATAGGCTAGTGGATAGAATTGCTTTTTAATTGTAGAAACAAATTCACTCCAGACAGAAAGAATATTACCATGTTTCTTCATGTCAGCTTGTGTCTTGCCTTCCCACCATACCAAGGCAATGCCTCCAAGGCGTAGGCTGGCCAACTGAATCTTACTCTTGTTTGAATCAATGCTTTATACTCTGCAATAAACATCAATCTGTCTGATCCAATTATCCAACTTCTCTGCATTCAACTCTCCATCATATATCAACAAATCAAATTTAACATCTAATTTAATCAAGGATGCTTTCTTTTTATTTTTAGGACAATTAGGAGGTGTGAGAATTTTTTCTTCTTTCCCTTTGCCTTTAGAGTGGTCATGGAGGAGAGATTCTTCTACTCTCTTGTCTTGTTTGGAGTTTGATGAATCTTCATCCTTACTTTTCTTAAATTCTCTATACATTTCCTCCACCTTGGATTTCATGGTCATAAAACTATCCATGAACGTGGAGTCTGATTCCGGGGGACTTTCTTCTGACATTTCCCCCTTAGGATAGACTCTTCCAATTTCTGGGTTAGCTTCAACCAACTCTCCTTCTCCTAATTTAAGCTTTGATCTAGTTAGTATTCAACAAAAAAATCCAACACAAGCTTATCTAACCTTAGTAACCTAGAGCTTTGATACCATTTGATCTGGAATTTATCGAGGACAAAGAATTAAAGGTATTACAGACTCATGTGCATGGATGTTCCTATGTTACTTTATGCAATGGATCGATAAGGTTGCTATAATACATAGACACTGAGGCAGTTAGAGAAAACATAACAGTCAAACTTGTAAACACAACAAGTTTAATAAGGAGTTCATCCAATGCTCCTGGGTTACGTCTCCTGGTCCAGCCTTCAGTGGTGGCCTCTCTATTATGTTTTCAAGCAGAGTTTTTACAACGGTGAGCTCAATTCAAGTCTCACTAAATAGATAAAAATTAGTAGGACTGGAGTACACAGACTCTCCTTACTGAAACATGACTCTACTGGTCACAGTAGAATGACAGGCCTATGCTGAGGAGTACGCTTGAACCTCTCAAGCCTTCTTTGGAGTACACAAACTCTCTGACTCTCTCTGGCTCTATCTGGCTCAATGCTGCCTTCAGGTCAACTCGGCTTCTACTCTCTGTTCTCTACTCTTAGCTTTCTTACTACTCTCTCTTGTTGTTCTCCGTCCTCTGCTTCTGTCAGTTCATGGCTTTAAAGCTAGTCTGCTCTTTTTTTTAACTGTTCGTTTCCGCCTCTCGGCTTTCTGGTTTCCCTGCCTCTGTCTGTTGAAACTCCTCTGCTCTACATCATCATCACTGGGTAACGCCTCGCAGGGAGGTGGCCAGCTGTTTTCCTAACGAACTGAGTGTGTCAGATTCCTTGAATCGTATTTGAATGGCCGTTATTTATGTTTGCTTCAAGATCGCCTGTGAAACACGAATCTTTTGCCAACTCATCATCCATGTCGGACTTCAAATCCCATGTAAATTTGCTTCACAACTCTGCCAAATCTGGTCATTTATCAGGATGTGCCTCCACTATTGATCTGGGCCCCCTAGATCCGACGATCGTCGTCCATATCGGGCGGGCAAGTTGCATGTCGTTTACCCATCCGATGCAGGCAGTTTTCTCTCTCATCTAGCAGACACATGTCACTCAATGTGTGGCATTGAGCGAGACTCAGTTGAAACTACTTACCGCCTCGAGGCCTTCCGATATTCCTACCGATTTCGTGGAATCCTGTGCTATAGAACCAAATGCATTACTTTTCCGCGTTTCATAGTCATTTCGGGTCTGAGCACTTCGGGGCTTTCCTTCACTGAGAGGGATGCCCTTCGGTGCTAATTGCGTATCAGAATCTACCCCCATTTCTCGAATTAGCCTCTGGTTTTGCCAATTTGTGCCAGCGCACATTACCATGGGCCGATGGCCTACGCGCTCGGCCAAGGGTCCTCGTTGCTCCGCGCTAATCACAACTGCAATTGTCACGAGGGTTCCTTCTGATAGCTTGATCTTTTTGAGACCTGAATCTTTTGGCATAATTTAAAAGGGTTTATGAAAATTTAGAGAGTGTTTAGGATCCGATTTGGATCATTCTTGCAGGATGACAATCCATTTAGAATACTTGCCCCCTAGTAATTGACGAGTCGTGATGTAGGTCATGGGGTTGCATTCAAAAATCACAGTAGTAGTGCGTAAGAGAATGTAGTTCCGAAAGCATTGAACAACCTAGATGGCAACCAAAGCCAACTTCTTGACATGGACATAACATGTTTTGTTGTCGAGGAGATTACAACTAAGGTAGTAGATAATATGTTTGTTGCCTTCGTCGTCGTCTTGGACCAAGACCATAGTAATGGTGCTAGGGGCTGCAACTAGGTAAAGGAAGTAATCTTGATGATAATCTAGGGGATACAACAAAGAAGCATTTACGAGGACAACCTTAAGGTCATTGAAAGAATTTTGGGAAACCTTATCCCAGGCAAAGGGCGTTCCTTGTTTGAGAAACTGGGTAAATCCTGTAGCTAGCCCAACATAATTGGGTATGAAACGACAGAGGAAATTCGCCTTTACTTGCAGGCTCTGGAGTTGGTGCAATGAAGATGGAGGGGGTAATTTTACAATAGCCTTGACTTTAAGCAGATCAAGGCGAATACCATCCCTGGAAACGCTAAAACCGAGGAGTCATCCGGATTCTATGTAGAAAACACATTTATGCAAGTTTAACTGAATGTTGTAGTGTCTACTGTTAGAGTCGGTCTGTCCAGCCCTCTATTAGAGATCAAAACCTCTTTTGTTGCATTTCATGTTAGGTGTCCCATTCAGTTCGATCACCTGCATTCCATTTAGGAGCATCGATCCTCTGACGGAAGGGTCTTGTCACCATACTTCCCTCATGTCATTCATCTGCTGGTTGATGTCTGTTTATTAGAAAAATATACAGTTTTATTTTCATTAAAAATAGCAAAAGTTGTCTTTAGGGTTTCAGTGTCAAGTAGGTCTAGGGTTTCATTAGGGTTTTGTCAATAAATACTTCAGAGTGTCCGATAATCACCAGCAGGCCATGAGGATGTTTTATCGTCAATAAATTTTGTTAATAAGTGTTCAAAAAATTGTTTTTCCTCAAAACTCTATTTTGAGGAAAAAACAGAGTATTTAACCTTATTTGTACAAAAATCATGTAAAATTTTATTTTTGTCATTGCAAATTCCTTCATCTGCACCCTGGTTCTTTCCTTAGCCTAAGAAGTTCCAACACCTGCAAAGACAAGCCAAGCTCAAGTCATTTCGCTCATTAGAAAGTGAAAAAGGTCCAAAACAGAGGTTGAAATAAAAGTTTTTTGCAAAACATTATGAAAATGGGTTTTTGGCAAAATTAATTTGAAAAGCCAATGTATAAAAAATGTCTCCAAGTTTTGAAAGTTCATTTGCATGTCAAGAACAAAGAGGAGCCAACTCAACACAATTTTTGTGAACAAGTGAGAAATTGTGTGAAATTGGAAGAAAATTGGCCAGCGCGGCGCATTGGGCAGTAAGCGTGGCGCATTAGGCCTTAGAACCCAGTGCAAAATAACACGGGCGCGGCGCACTGGGAAGGCGCGGCACACATAGCCAAAGAGCCCGAAAAACTTCCAAACTCGATTTAATCACCCCAAATTGCATCAATCGGTCTTGATACAAGTAGGTTGAGTCTTCAAAGCTATTTTCCATATAAGTTTGATGATGGTTTGATGGTGTATGTTTGATGGTGCTTGTGTAAAACAATCAAACCCTAGCTCTTAAAGTACCTCCAAGAAACTTGCTACAAGGGTTTTAATTCACTGTTGTGTCACTTAGTTCACTCCTTCATCCCATTTATCCCTCAATTTCATTGCTCTTTAAGTTCCACTACCCCTTAATTTCATTAATTCCTTCTCCCAAATTCCCTTTCCCAAATTTTCAAATCTAAAACCCCAAAACCCTAATCCTATACATAAAATCCCAAACCCTCCCATATTTCCCTAATTAAGTCTATCCCAACATTCCCAAATTTCCCACTGTTTTCCTCATAGTCCCTTGTTTCATTGTTTTCCCCTTGGTGACAGAGGTCAAGCACATCACTAAAGGGCAGTCTAACACAGTTTCATACACCAACATCTATTTCTCCAAGGCAATTTGTATAGCAGCAGTTATGTCATCCGGTCATTCATCTGATTATGAAGTGGAGACCCAAAGTGACTCACCCATGGAGGGACATGCACCCCAGAGGCCTCATAAAGGTGGCAGACATATTAGAGAAGAACCAACCACCCTTACTGAATTGCAGCCCTGCCCTCTTGCCATCTCTTGTTTCCAGTATCAATCATGTTATGAGTTTTGTGAGAAGGTTGCTAATATTCAATTTCATCATGATTTGGTTCGGTTGTTTGTACTGCATTTACATGGTGATCAAGTTACTTTGGCTGGTGTCACCTTCACACTTGCACCAGAATCTATCTCACTAGCAACCGACATACCTAACATTGAAGAGCCATGGAACAAGAGGCAGAAGATTGACCAGCAGCATTATGAGCCATATATTAAACTCGGTTTCTTGAGGCAGGTCAAGAGAGTGTTTCCTTTCCGATATCTCAAAGATGAATATGCTCCACTAATGAAATTAATCATGAAGTATTTCAGTTGTGAAGGCCGTTTCTCCCGATTATATGCTTATCACATCAGGTTTCTCATGCATTTCACCCAGGTACGGATGATGAACATTCCTTATTTCATATTCTGAAACATAGAAATGATGACCATCCTTGTGCAACACAAGTCCCCTCAGCAGCAGTTCCATAGTATTTGCCATTTTGCTCTCATCAAAATATTGGTGGTTCATCAGCTTGGATTACAGGGCATCACTTGGGATGATTTCATCTCCCGTGAGTTTTTCAGAGTTTCACAGGGATCCAGAGGCTGGGCATGAGACAGGTGGACCTTCTCATCAGCATGAAGGCCATGATCCACACACTGCTACTATACCGGTTTTCATTACTTATCAGAAGGGCACTAGGCAGTTGTTCGTGGCAGCAAAGCGAGTGTTATCTCCACCTGGTGTGGAAGGGGCCTCGTTTCCGACATCAGCACCATAGGTACAAGACAAAGGCAAGAGGCCAATGCAGGACGAGGGGCCTTCAGGTGAGCGGGACTTTATTCTTGTTCAGGATGAGGATACAAACATGGGCCCGCAAAGTGCACATCTTAGAAAGATCATCCAAGAGCAGCAGACAGAGATCAAAGCCTTGTACCTCAAATTAGAGAGGGCTAAGTGGACTATGAAATACTTGGAGTAGAGGAACAAACAACTTGAAGATCAGCAAGCAATCATGGAGTTACAAAACATCCGGGAGAATCGTCAAGCTGCCCAAAGGAGGAGGATTGAATTCACTTCATTGGAGCAAGAAATTAATGATGATTGGGAGTCTTAGCTCGAGAGAGTCAACATCCACTTGGAGAGATTGCTGGACAAGGCCGATAGGGACAAAGCATTGTTGAGACACATGGATTTCCATTACATGGCGCAAAATATGAGTTCCAAGGCACGAATAAGGAATCTAAAGGCAAAATTAAAGAAGGGAATAAGGAAGAAAAAGAGGAAAAAGGAGCATGATCGTCTTCAGATATTGGCCGAAGCCTCTTTAGCCTAGCATGACACTTGATAGAGAAGGTCCAACCCAAATTTCAAGAAATTTGGAGCAATTTTTTGCATTTTGGAATTTTTTTGCACTTAAAAACAGGTTTTGCTTCTCTATGCACCGCGCCACGTGGAGCTCGCTTTTTCTAGAGGGCTCGAAATTTCAAAAAGTTTACATTTTTGGATTTGGAATGAAAAATTATGATTTTTGGTGCTTGGCCAAGAAATTTGGGCAAGTTTTGTGTCCTTAAGAGGTCAAAAACACTCAAAAAATGACCTCTCTGCCCCTATTTTGACACACAAGAAGTAGTCCTAGGAGAGTTGATTTTTGGAGGGGCAAATGGACACCAAATTGAAAAATTCCACTTGGGTTGGAAAGTATACAGGCAGGGCTTTGCAACGAGCTATCATGATCTCAATTTGGACTCCGGTAAGGGCCTCAAATTCAGCTCCAAAGTGGCATGACGCATAGAAAATCAGGCGCGGCGCATAAAGGATTTTTTGCCTATTTTTCACTGTACAACCTAGAAATTCGCCCAGTTTTGACTAGTTTCACTTTTTGATGTAACTATTGATATACCATGATGTAATTTGAGGACCATGATGTAATATTGGCCCATTTTTACTTGTTCTAGAGGATTCATTCACTAAAAAGTGAAAATTTAATGAATGAATCAGTTTCCTACCATATAGAGGCAAGTTGTTTGATTGCCTAGATTTCAGTGCTTTGTTTAGAATTGGTTGAAACAGCTCCTAGAATGATGAGCTCGACCCCTAGAGGCATGGAAATGGGTTGGGCTAGTCTATATCATGTATTTTCTGAGTCATTTTCAGGGTTGGACACTTGGGATTGCTTGGCACTCCATTGTACATTTGATTTATGCATTTTTGGCAAAGGAAAGACTAGGGTTTTGCAGCACTTGTTGGGATCCTTGTGGCTCTGTGTTTTGATGGTGTTTTTCTGCATGTAATTGTAAGTTCATTGATTTTTTATGTATGCCATTTCCCTTCTCTTTGCTTCTAAATTAAACAAATTGAGTCATAAAGGTAGAATTCATGAGTTTGCAATGCTCCGCCTTAAACTTTGTTTAATTCTCAATGTTTTCTTCAGTTTGAAGAGGATTCTTGATAGCCTCTTAGCCTCTTCAGCTCCTCAGCAGTCCATTCTACTAATTCATTTAATCTAAAGCATCAAAACTACTGCCTACCTTGCCCCAACCTGAACTCTGCAAAAATTTAGCCTCATCCCCAGACCCAAATTTGCCTTTCCCTTTTTCCAACAAAAACCCCCCAAAAAATCAAATAAAATCCTTACACTTCATACCTAGCCTAAGATTAGTTGTTAAATTGGTCATCTCAAGCCCCATCTGATTATCTTTTCCTGAGATTGACACGGAGAGAGCCCTCTCTTGTCCTCGTAGGGCTAGCTATGAGGCTGAGCGTGGTTTGATGTGGACCTAGAAGCTTACCTTTTCAGGCTGAGGTAAATCTAGGCTCTAACATCTACAACGAAGAAAAATTTGTCGAATATGGTCAGGGTGATCTTGGCACTTACGAGAATGAGCGGGAAGGTCATTGAATTAAGGCTGAATGATGTTGCGAGTATTGTGAAACACATAGGACATCACTCGCTAAAATGTAGCCTCAAGTTATTTGAGGCCGAAAGGAAGCTTCTTGTACGCAAATGTACACCATGGATAGATAAAAGTTGTCTTTTCTTGATCGGCCAGTGCAATGTTAATCTGGTTGTAACCAGAAAAACTATCCATAAAGGAAAAAATTCGGCTCCCAGCACATTCATCAATGATCTGATCAATGAAGGGAGTGGGACAGTTATCCTTAGGAAAAGCACGATTGAGATCACTATAATCAACGCAAACGTGGATCGTGCCTTGTTTTTTCATCATTTGGACAATATTTGATACCCAATATGTAAGAGGGATTGGATAGATGAATCCAGCTTTGGGAAGTTTTTCAACTTCACCCTTGATAGCGGCGACTTTCCTAGGGTGCACTGGGCAGAGCTGTTGGTGAATGGGCTTCGTGTGAGGATAAGTTGGTATTTCGTGCACAATAATGCTAGGATCAATGCAAGGCATTTCTTTGTAGAACCACACAAACACATCACAAAATTCTTGAAGCAGATGAGTATAGGTCTTGATCTCATCCTGAGAACAAGTTACCCCGATATGGACATGTTCAACAATATTAGGTTTAATAGAAATATCAATTGACATCGTTTGTGTAATATTACCCAAATTTCCTTCCGACCATGCCTCATGAGTCATGATTAGTGGTAGAAGCAAGAGGGAAGGAAACTGAGAAGAGAACTCTTTGAGACCGGTAGACATGACTATCGGGCAAGGCAGGAATGAGGAACGATGATGAGTATCATTCCAAGGTGGTTCCTCGAGAGACATTACTTCCATGATAATTTCGTTAGCAAGGAAAGTCTCGGCTAAGGGATCAAGAGATTCCAAAGTGCCAAGCCATGGAGATTGAGAATACGTATCGAGAGAGGTCTTCGAAACAGGAGAATTAGAGGATGTGGAACTTGAGGCCAAAATAATCTCCACGTAATTGATTTTTGCAGGACTAAGTGGCATAACCTCGCCCCAGGTATCAACAAAATTTGGTGAAGGTATGACCCAAGTGTCAGATTTGACCGAGAACATGTTGCAAGAGGCAACATGAGGAGGTGGGAGCAGAAAAATTCCCATCAAGGCAGAATCTTTAAAAAGACTTGCCCCCACAATCTCATCGGGAGCAACAGTGTGCTCGACATATGAAACATTCCCATCCCAGGAGGAAGAGGCAAAGAAGGACAGCTGGTTGACAGTGACAATCTTCCTTTGTTGGGGAAAATGAATCACATGGAATAGGGAGGAGGCTACAACATGCATGGCATGGGTCCAACTCCGGCCGAGTAGAAGATTATAATTGAGATTAGCGTGAACAATCTCTACCTCGACTTCTACTGTCTTGCCCTCCAAAGTAATGGCAAGGTTAAGTAAGACACTGGAGGGTCACGAATCGTGCCCATCAAAAGTTTCCAAAGTGTTCAGGGATTGGTTCAAAGCAGGAGAACCAATGGCCTTCCAGCATGCAATTGACGTGATGCAGGTGGAAGCACCTTCATCGATTTCAGTCCCGTGGATGGTCTTCTCATTGATTACCTGAATGAGAAAGGAAATCTAATGAGGTAGGCACGGAACATGGTTCTATAGATCAAAATATATCAAATTGGAATTGGTAGGATCTATACCCCCAATAGTCGACAACAAAGATTTCCACTATGATGGGCAGCTTTGGAGCACCTCAAGAGCCGACATAGATGACGGTGCCTAAGCCAAATCGTCAACAATATTATAGTGTTGAGTGGCTCGCGTGTTGGGATTGTATGAGGATTTCCTTAGCACACCTTGAGAGGGTGGTCGTATAGCAGAATCAGGGTTAGGGCACTCGATATGAAGAGGGCTAGAACTCAGGGCAGAAAAAGAAGGGGTGGCCTCTTTCTCTTTCCCGACCGTCAGAGCAGGAGTTTGGTAATCTTTTGATCTAGTAACCACATTAATAGGTGTACTCATCATGAACACTTGAGGTCCCAAGGAAGCGAATGATTGAGGTTGGTCTACCATTTGGGTCTGCTAAGATGGAAATGGCTCTTTCAGGACAACTGGGGTCATTTTGATTAAACGACTAACTTTTGATCGTCGGGGACAATCCTTGGTATAGTGATCCTCCTCACAAATGAGGCACAAATGCTTAGGATTCCGTTGTGAAGAATCACTAGCAGACGACTTAGGAGGACCCTGCTTTGGGGCAGCGAATTTACCCTTGCCTTTGCCTTTCTTCTTACCTTTCGAGGATTTGTCCACTGTGGTAGACTGGACAACGTTGACCTTTGAGGTTTTACCAGGGCCAGGTGGATTATGGGAGGAACTATTGGAAGCAGTTTTTGATACCGACTTCTGTTTGGAAGAAGATTTAGCAGGGGTCTGGGACACTGAACCAATGACTCCATCAACAGGAGGTGTATCCTGCAACTTTGATGCTGTGGGACTGGATGATGGCCGCGGAGCATTGGGTAATAACTCATACAAAGTGCCAGACTGAGAGTGAACTAGATCTAAGTAATGGGCACGAGCAATGGCTTGTTTTTCAGTAACACACCCACCCATAGCTATGTCATGAGCAATTGGATCCACGGATGACTTAGTGAACCATTCAGTGAGCAACTGATCAACAATCTCGAATTTGATCAGGCGATGTCTATATCTCCATTCATGGATGTGATCGGAGATGTGCGTTGCAGTATCTTACTTAAGCTATGTGAGCAAATAGGTGCCAGTTTCATAGCGAACCAACAACTGGAAATGCGTGAGGAAAGCCATGGATAAAGAGTTAAAGTCATGGTAAGTACTTCAAGGAAGCTCGATGTACCACTTGGTTGCAACACCCGTGAGGGTTTGTTGGAAAAGACAGAGACGAATAAAATCGTCAATGTAAGAATTCGAAGAGCACCAAAGGTGATATGTCATCACATGGCCTTGAGGATCTTCTTTTGCTTTCCCATTGAACTTAGGACAATCAGTCAAGATCTTGGACGGAACCGGAGGCCAGTATGGTGAATGAAGGATTGGATCATTCGTAAGGCGAGACACATCTGACAACTCTAGTGTGGCCAAGAATGACAATTGAGTATTAAAAATCATTGGAGGTCAATAAGCGGGTCCAACCAGAGGAGCCCATCCTTGTTGGTAAGGATTTTGGCCCCATAGTGGGGGATTTTGGGCATATGGCATTTGATTCTGCCCCCATTGTGGGTTACCTTGGCCATAGGGAGGATTTTGACCTTGAATACCTTTGAACTATCCAGTTATAGATTACTGATAAGAAGCATACCGGTTAAGAGGCTGTTGAACCTGTTGACCTAAGACATATGGGTATTGTACTTGTTGTCCTTGAACATACGGGTTGTGAACCTGTTGCCCCTTAACAAGAGGATTTTGGACCTGCTACCCTTGGGCATAAGGATTGTACACTTGTTGCCCTTGGCAATAGGGATTTTGTACCTGTTGCCCTTAGCCAAAAGGATTATGGACTTGTTGACCTAAGACATTAGGATTTTGGGCCTGCTGCTACAGGACTTGACCCTGGCCTTGTCCTTGCAAGGGTTGACCCTATTCATATGTATATAAGGGTTGCTGCTGCCCAAGTTGGTTTTGCTGTTGTAAGGGTTGGCCTTGCTACTGCAAAAGTTTTCCCTGGGGCTATAGAGGTTTCCCCTACGAGGACATAGGCTGAGAGGTTTGCAGAGCATACCACATCTGTTGCTGCATGGGTTGTTGCAACTGTTGTGAGGGTTGCCCCTGCGGTTGTTGCAGTTCACTTGCTGCGATATCATTTGCCCTTACTATTGCACGGATAGCCCTTGCTACAACAAAGATTTCCGTTATTGCTGTAGAAGTTGTCCTTGCTGTTGCAAGGGTACTTGAACAATGCCTTGAAAATTTCTAAACTGGATTTGGCCATAGCCACCTTGAAAAGTAGATGAGTCAAGCTGAACATACTTCCCAGACTGAAGGACATAAGGTGGATTGACCATTCCTTTATAACCATATGGAATGTAAGGAGTTTGGTATTGAACCTGAGCCTCATAAGGCTACTGATACTGGAAATTGCTTGACCCAGACAGACCAATGGGATTTTGAACCTGTTGGTCCTTGACATTGCTCGATCTAGTAGGACCAACAGGGTTTTTAATAATTCCAGAACAAGGCTGGTTCATACCTACCATGTGAGCCTATGAGCTACTCACATTGGTGGCACCTAACACCACAGAAACACTCAAATTATGCCCCCGAGGTAGTGGCACAGCTTGGCCACTTACTAGAGGGATTCAAGAACTGATAGAGACATTCTTTGAGACCGTCAGTTGAATAGGACAGGTAACTGGGACAGACGATACAAGAGGGTTCGAAATGGTGGGTTGCACCGGGACTGAGGTAACGACCTATTGGGAGGTCGAGTTCATAATGAATGGACCTATAGTAGGCATGGGGCTAGATGCCTAAACAAGGTTATGGTAAAGTGATGAGGCACTAGGTGTACCTGAAACCAATTGTACCAAGGATACATAATTAGGTGAAAATTCCTGATACACACTCATGGGAATGCTTCCTGTATAGGGGAAACCTTCACGAGGAAAAGGATGTTCTTCCTCCTCGACAGTGTGTGGAGTAGAAACTTCTGAATCATCTAGAGAGGTGACTGGAGCATTGCCTTCGGGTTCCATAGCTGGGAACAAGTGATGACGAACGACCAAAGAGGTATGAGGGGATAATTCCAAAGGAAAACCCGACTGATCGTACGGAATGTATGGATGCTGTGATGATATCACAACAGGGTCAAACAAAGGATTCAGAGGATAAATAACCAGTCCAAGTTGACCATCAGTGGTCGGCGAACTCTCTAGAGTTTGAATGGGATTGTCTGGAGATTCTGGACCAAAATCAGTAGGTGACCCAGTATTTGAAGTAGGTGGAGGATGAGATGACAAAGGTTGAATGCTTAGAACGATTCTGAGTTCAACACCTTGGTGCTCGAGGGACTCTAGTAATTCAGGAAAATGCTCCTCAGGCAATCTTTCAGATGGAGGAGAGGAAGAGGAGCTAGGTGAACCAGATGGTTCAACGATGATGACCTTGTCTTAGTTAACAGGAAAAAAGAGATAAACTTTAAGGCTTTAAAATGTTCTTTAAGGGAAACTCATGATTTTGTCTAGAAAAGACTAACAAGATGTTATAAGATCGTGGGCAATGAATTTATTAAGACGTATAAATAGATGATACTCTTTCATGTTTTGAGAGTCGAGAAAGAAACAAAGATGACTCTATTGCTTTTGATTGGAAATGAGCTCGAAAGGACAAGCCCTGGAATGATCTTTTAAGTTTAATGAGTCAAAAAGATCAAATGACTGCTCTGGATGATCTAGGTAGAAAATATTACCAAGCAACCGTGAATTGCATAATACCTCCCGATGAACCAAGAAGTACGAGCAGGCAATCTCCCCGAATGTTGTGTTCGGTGTATCATGTTTGCAAGGCGGGCGACTTGTCTTCCTATGGATAAAGGATTTCAGCCTAGAGGGGTCTCCTGTTATATACTCGACGATACGAGGAGCACAAATACGTACCGCTGTCTAGTGCTGAAGCTAATGACAACTACTAGGGTTAAAGACGCCGGAACACATTTCTAGCCTAGACCTTCTAGATGTGATCGTTAGATTTCAAATGCGCCTTAGGTTAATTGAGTTCATTTTAAAGTTTATCTTGAGTTATGTCTCAGTTATCAGGCCTTAGCGATGTGACTCAAAAAACCCTGAATGTAGCTAAAAGAGACAAGACCCTTTCAATTCGATGAGTTGCCTACACTAGAGAGGGTATAAACACATAATCAAATGCAAACAACCAAGCAACTTATAGTAAAATGATTTTTCACTACTTCATTTTTTGAGAAAACAAACTAATGAAAAATACATTCCAATTCCTAATTTCCTGACAAGTACATTTCTAACCACACTTTCAAAAGCAAAGAGAGTTCTTTTTCTTTCAAATGCCAATGCAATCCTAGTCCTTAATGATGCTAACTAGTGTAGCATAGATGCAGCAAACTAGAATTTTATACTTTTCATAAAATGACAAAATGAATTTTCTCATAAAACACTTCAATGGAAAAGTTTTCGAGACAATTGGCTCTTCAAGCAAATGAAAAACACGAAAAGAGAATCTCTTTCAAACTAATGAAAGACTGATTTTACCAAAAACAAAACAAGCAATGTAATCCATGCCGAAAAAGAAACGTTTAGAAAAGAAAACAAAAACTTTTCAAACTTGTGTAATGGAGGTCAAAGCCGTAGAAGGACCGCTAATCGGCGTGACTATCAGCGAATTAAGCGCGTCGAGTGAGGAAGCCAAGATTTTTTTGATTTTTTTTTTTAATTTTTAATTTAATTTAATTTTATTTTTTAAGTTGGAGGCAAACTTGCTACTATGAATTTCAAACTCAGACCAGTAAGCAAAGGAAAACAAACAGAACCAAAGGGAAAAAGTAGAACTAGAAAAGTTCACATAAAACCATGAAATTCCAAGTGAACAAACAGAAGGATTGGCTCCCCAGTGGAGTCGCCAATTTGTGGTGAAGTAAAATTATGAGTGTGGACACAAAAAATTCCTCTAGCCCGATAATGGGTCTAGCCACAACCAATACATTCTATGGAAGATTTCCTTAGGTTAGAACATATTAAGAGGGCCTACCTCTTAGTACGCTTATTCCATTTGGTGATGACCTTGCTTGCTCGCTCCAGCTATCTTTCGTTTCCTTCTTCGAATACCTAAAACAAGTAAACAACAACAAACAACAATCGTGATAATAGATAAATTTAACTCAACCTACTTAATAATCCAAGCAATATTAAGCCATAAACATGTAATATGACACATTATGTCGGAAATTAATCAATAGTTGCATATACATTAAATCAAGAAGAGATTACAACCATTGTCTTGATGTTGCTGTTCTCCTCCGACACAACCAGGTTCCCACACACTTCCGTTAGCATTCCATGATGGCCCCAACATTGATAGTTTTAAGGCTCTTCCTTTTAGGCTTCACACTAAACCAAATTCACACTTTTCCCTCACACAACTAGAGAGCTACAACTATGAATAGCTTGATGTTTACTCCAAACTTAATTAGCACTAGCACACCGACATTAACACTAGCTTGTGCTTGGGAAAAATGGAGGTTTATATAGCATGAATGGATGGGAGATGGTTCCTCTTCTCATGGGAGAAGGTCTTATCTCTTGAGGTAGTTCCATTCGTATAGGGGAAAGGAGTCCAAACTGACATCATCGAACCCATCTGATGAAACCATTTACTAGACTTCCATTACGAAGCTTCTAGAGCTAGAAGCTTCAGCTTCTTATTTAAAAAACTTTCCATAAGAGGATTGGCATGACTGGAACAAAGCTCAATCACTTTGGTTGGCGCTAGGGACAATGTTAATCCCGGCATATTAGCACGAGGAGGACAAAGGTCATTAGCGCCAGTATTGTGAACTGGGAAAAACAGAAGATTTTAGGGAAATGGTGCAAAAGGGAATTGTTCTGCTCATGAAGAGGGACACAATGGGAGTTTTCTTCATGAAGGGAAAGCATATAGGGTCCACTGTAGAGGTCCTATAGGATCAAGGAACGGGGAGTACATGGATAATGACAAAATGTTGCGTAACAGATGGTCCCACTTATTGCCATGGGTGCTCCCGTGAATGGTAGAGGGTAACCACTCGGGTCTACGACAAGCGAGTGCAACTGTCTTTCTTAGTTACAACTCATTGTCCGCATCATACACTCCTCCACGTCACCCTTGTCACATCATCCATGTCACCCACTATCACGGCACTCCGTACACTTGTCACTTCCATATTTAATTCTATTTTCCCTCGCACCTTTTTCTTATTCCCATAAAATCTTGTTTTCCATTTTCACAAATTACATTGTCTATTCTGTTTTTGCACATCTACAAGAGCATTCACATTTGCCAACATTTTATACTTGGATTCCAACATCAGTATTCAGTGTCCAGGTATTTATATATTGTGTCCACCACTTAGCCTCTTTAAAATGTCAAAGACATATTTTTTAATTCGCTCTACAACTTACATTCCTCTCATGGGCACACAGAGGGATGTCTTTGACCCTCTTTGCTCCTTAAATTTGATGGAACTCCACAAGAACGTCCTAGCAGGTCAAATTGATTCTCTTGTATGCATTGCAGTAGTAAAATCAAGTCTTTTCTCTGGTATAATTCCACGTACATATGTTTATCTTGAGTTTATCAATTGGTTAGCCTATGAAATGTATCCCCAGAAATGTTTTACGATGAATGTTGTAGGAGAGAATATTTTTCATGCCTTTGCTCTTTTAATTAAGCAAGCCTTAGACTTTCCCCCTTCAGAACATTATGCTGCTTTTACAGAAGAAACCCTAGTAGCAAATTTTCAAAATTTGTTTGTCATAGGCTATACCCAATTATCTTTTTATCTTAAGCCTTGAAGACAAGTTTTATCTATTGAACCAACTCAATTTCCCCTGGAAAGTTTTGATGAACATGTTAAACCAATTCTACAAGTAATTGTTGGGGTTTTGGGAAGGGATGATACTTCTGTCATTGACTGTGTTGTGCTAGGATTGTTCAATTTAATCATGTAGCCTGAGACTATTCTTGATATTCCAACTTTTTGGGAAGGCTTGATAAATTCTCAATTATCAAAATTAATTCTTACTGGTTGCTTTAGGTTTCCATTACTGGTATTTTATTTGTTCCTTTATGTTCATGTAGAAAAATTCATGCATTTAGGCCTGAACATAATGGATGTTCACTAGAGGAAACAATCAATAGTAAACTGGAGTGATATTGTGAGATGTTTTGAATATTTCACTGCCTCTTTAATGTCAGTCATTTATTCCATCATAAATAGTTTTGTGCCACCATGTCTCTTACCAAAGGCTCAAACCTTCTTACAACTTAGCAAAGATATCAAAGTAGGAGTTTGGTTTCAATTTGAAGATCATGTTGATATTATATTGTATGGAGCAGAGGTTTCCCCTTACAATCTTCCTTCTTTTGTGCCAATGAGATTGTTTTCTATGGAATTCATTAGGAAAAGTCTAAATGTGGATCAGATTCATTTGTTCCAGCAAAAAAAGGTCATTTATTCAAGCTACCCAAGGCTGATGGGCCTTTCATTATAGATAATAGACATGTTGTGGAGGAAATTGAGAGAATACTCCGGGATATGAAACTCCAACAAGGGGAAAAATGGACTTACGATCTTCACCATATCATTTCAAACAGAAGGGTAGATAACCCTTATGCTCCCTACACCCATGAGTTCAAACCAAATATTGAGAAATTGGCCAATGGTGGTAAATCTAAAATAGGAAGAGGAATGGAGATTGAAACTCCTCATCCCACTGAAAATGGATTGAAGAGGGAAGTTGAAGAAATAATTGATTTATATGAGCAATCAAGTCACTAAGAAGCCAAAATTGCATGAAAAAGAGGAGTCAGAGCATCTGGTTGGAAGTTCATCTATTGTGTCTAGTTTTCAGTTGCAATTGGGAGAAGTGACATGCACACCTTCTTCCCCTATCCCAAAAGAATCCTCACAAAGATTTGTCTCGGTTCTAAAGAGATGTATGGTCAAATTGAAGAAAGGAACAAGAAAATCAAAGAAAATGTTGTGTCCCAGTTGGAAGCTTAGTCAATTTCCGAGTACCATACTAGAGTATTGTCAACCATGGATTTAGAAATAAACCAGCTTAAATTATATTTTTCTCACCCATATTCTTTAACTGTTTATTCATCAGCAGGTTTTAAGACTGCAAATCTAACTGTGGATGCAAGGGAGAATCCATTGCCTGATAAAATTAACTTACACTAGCAATCTGGAGAATTAATTTACAATGATTTGAGTAAAGAATCCCTAGTAGCAAATAAAATAGAAGATTTATTGGGAAAGGTTGCAAATAAGTTAAAGTTGGAAAAAGAAAATTCCAGAGCCTTATTTACTCAGAATGAAGGATTGAAAAATTTAATTGTCAAAATTGGTGTCAATCCTAAAGATAGGTCTTTTGTACATAAGCTTTTACAAGGAGCATAAATAGAAATCCAGGTGCTTAGAGAGAAGCTCAAAATGCTAGTAGTAGAGCATGTCGTAGTCCCAGAGGTGGCCCAAGTGGAGAAGTAAAAGAAAATTTTCACCAGAGAGTTGCTGGAAAGAAATAATGAAGTTGTTGCCTTAAAAGAAATGAATAATAGTTTACAACAAAAGTTGGATTCTCATGTCTACACTATCCTAGTACATCTAGATTCAGATGATCCAACTGATAAATTGACCAGAGTTCTAACAAAGTTAAATATTTCATAGGATGGGATGAAAAAGATGCAAAATAACTTGGAGGGCACAAAGGAAATCCTGAAGATAAAAGAAAAATAGTTGACAAAAGGATAACGCATCGAAATATCAGAAGGATTACCAGACAACTTGGAGTGAAATTAAGGAGTTGACGAAAAAGGTAAAAGACAATATGTCACTTATATAGGCCAGAGAAATAATCTGGAATGATATTAATCAACAAGTGAAAGCCATCTGGCACAGTATGTTGATAATGACAGAAGAAAAAAACGATTTCCAGGGACCTGGGAAGCATCATTGCTTCTCATAAAGAGAAAATCCAACAACGTGCTCAGTTGAAAAAGAAGATCATTGATTTTCTTAATTCCAAGTCTTCTCATGAAGTAAGCAGTATGAAAGTGGAGGACATAACCAAGCTAGTGCTGGAAATCAATAAAATGGTGCAAGAAAACTTATATAGAAAAACAACAGAAGCAAAACTTGGTGAAATCAGAGAATCAATTCTGAAATTTAATACAAATTTTGATAAGAGGATGAGGGCAAGATTGACCTCCTGCTAAGACCAACAGGGAAATCTGCTTCCCTGGAAAACTTATGAAACTTTCTTGGTGGAGGCTAAAAGCAAAATTGATTCTTCTCATGAGAAAGCAATAGTTCTCAAAGGGGCAATCCCTCTTACAACAATATAACTAATTTTGAAATGGTCCATACAAGATTTATTAAATGCTCAAGTACAAAGCTCATTGTATGGCAGAAATGCAGAGCAAGGATGCCTCTAATAGTAGCAACAACAGAAGTTGGACCTTCAACAAGCGAGCCTACACAAGAATCACAAGACATCCAATAAAAGATAGCCACCTGACTTTATTCTATCAATTTTTGAAATATTGTTTTTGTAATAATTACACAATTTTTGTTCTCAGTTTTGTAAAATTTAAAGTCCTCAAAAGGATCGAATAGAACTAAAGTAGTTGTTAAAGTAGTTTGGTAATTTTGTGATAGTTAGTAGTTTTTTAATTGTCACCACTGTAATGTAACTATAAAATAAGCTTGAGAGAACCATTTGAGCTTTTGATTTTTTACTTTAGAAGAGAAGAATTTTTTGTGTAATGTTTTCACCATTTCTTGGAGAATAATAAAGCTTTTCAAGGTGATTCCAAACAGTTTTTTGACACTGATGTGTTTTCCTGTTCTTTGTATATCATTTACCGTCTTTCTTCCATGGAAAAAGAGTAATGAAGCTGCTTGTTGTTTTTAGTATACATATTTACTAAAGTTATAGTACTTGTAATCTTAAACTAAATAATCTTAATATGTGCTCCTCTTCTTTGCAAGTTCATTTCTCAATCCTTCGTATTTTCCTCTAAAGTTTGAGACAAAATATTATGTGATAAGCAAACTTTTGTTTTGGATTTTTTCATTTTGTTACAACTCTGAATCAATTTCATTGTCAGTGAGGCCAACTTGAGAAGTGCCTTCACCCAAGACAATTTCTTTAACATTACATGTAAACCATTCTTTTGAATTATCATAATGGGGCAACAAGTTAAATATGTTATCTTTCTGAATAGATTTCCTAGGCACTAACCTCTACTCAACCAAGGGTTGTCTCTAGGATTACAAAATACTTTGGCATCGTTGCTGAGGAATAAAGATAGAAGTTATTTTTCCCTAGGTTGTCTTTCATAAATCATTTCTTTGTCTGGTGAGCAAGGAAAGCACATCGGCTAAGATTTCTCACCAACATTGACTAAAAGAAGAAGTCTTGGCTCCCAGAAGGTCTCACATGAGGTAAGACACCTCACAATAGAAAGCCCTAGTCCTTTTCAATCATGGAAAAATTGGTTTCTTGGAGGGTTTGGAGAGAAAAGTCTTCATCAAATCCAAGTTCCACTTTGTCGACTCCTAGTACTAGCTCCTTATCACAATATCCCATAGTTCATCACTCAAAGTATATTATAAATATTTTGGGTTTTTATCAAAGCAGCTCAGTTTCTCCTCCAACCCTTTTTTTAGAGCCTAATCTTGAAGATAGGTCTTTTGAGTCTGTCTCTTTTTCCTTTCCACCTATTTCAGAGATTGAAGAAATAAAAACAATTGATCTTTCTATGTCATATTAGACTATCCATACAATTTCTTAGCCAATGCCCATATTTGTTATTCCACCTCCTCCTTTTGTATTTTAGGTAGGAAATACTTCTGCTCCTCTTCAAAATCAAAGTATGGCGATCCCGGATTTCCTTTTAAATTGATATGCTCCTTTAAATCTTCCTCAACCTATGAATGTTATGCCTCAAGATTATCTAAATTTACTACCAAGGTTTACAAGAGAGGATGAAATCACAACAGATAAACATGTAGCCACATTTTGTGCCTTCGCGAAAAAATTGAATGTGGAATATTTAGATGTGGTTATGAGGTTATTGGTTCAGTCATTAGACATAGAAGCTAGAAAATGATTCCAGAACCTCCCAACAAATTCAATTAACACCTGGCAGGAATTGGAGAATTCTTTCATAGAAAGATGGGGAGAAAAGAAAGATCATGGATATTTCTTGACCGAGTTTAATGAAATAAATAGGAAACCAGATGAAGAAGTACTTGAATTCATCAAGAGGTTTAATAAACTGTATAACAATATTCTTGCAGAAATAAAACCACCTCATGCTAGTGCAAAAGTGGTGTTTGTAGGAGCCTTTGAATCTAATTTTGGCTTTACTTTGAGGGAAAGAAGGTATCCTACTTTAGACCAAATTCAAACTGATGCACTGGATATTGAAGCTAATTCATCTGCAGCAGGGAATATTAATTAAAAGGATGAAGCAACTTATAAAAACAAAGGGAAGGAACAAGCAAAACCTTCCACTTAGCCCAAAGATTCACATGAGCAAAAATATGGATGAGATAACAAAAGTCATCAGGAATTTTTCAAACAAATTGGTGAAGTTGGAGCTTGATAATAAAAATCCTCCTAGACACATTTGGTAGGCGCAAAATATAAGTTTTAATCCTCAATTCAGGAGACCACCATTGAAAATCATGCGAAGGGAAAAGAAATACCAGGATCAGGTTCAACTCCCTTTGTACATCGAAGATGAACCAGAAGAGACTGTGGAGGAGACTCTTAGGTTGTAGGAAAATCAATATTCTACTCTATCAAAGGAAGAAAAGGAATAATGGATAATGAGGGTTTAAATATTGAACCTCAAATTGCATTAGACGATGAAGAAATTGATGAATATTATAGGAGATTCACAGATTTTATGCAGGCAGAGTTGCATACGAAGTATGATTTAAGATCATGGAAGAGGTCAATAACCCAAGATCATGTAGAGGACCAACCAAATCAAACAGTTCAACAACCTCTGCCAAAGGTGGATGAAAAGGGTAAACAACCTTTAAGAACAATCCTAGTTCATCAAGGAGAAATTTCTAGAAGCCAACAAATTAAGGTGACACAAGAAAAAGAAGTCCAACAACCTTTAGTAGTCAGCAAAATGTGCAGAAAGAGAAGCAAAGTGTGCATAAAGAGAAGTCAGCAGATGAAGAACAATCTAAAGCAGTAAAGGATACTCATTCTTTCAACATTTATAAAGAATTGGATAAAATCAAAATACATGTTCCATTCACTGAGTTGGTGAAGAAGTGTTCTTATAAAAAACATATCTAAGATTTTATCAATTTATCTCAAAATAATGATGCAACAGAAATAGTCAATTTGCAAGAAGAGAGACCGATGCTGATGTTTGGTCCTCATGTGGAGGAACAAGATTCTTCAACTCCTCCTTTTTATATTTCTCTTTTAATGCATACTTTTATTCTTCATAATTTTATGTTGGATTCAGGGGTTTCCCATAACTTGATGCCCTTCTCGATGATGAAGCAACTAAACCTCCAGATTACAAAACTGTATAAGCATTTATATTCCTTTTTTCAAGAAGGTGAAGTGTGTGGGACTTATTAAGGATCTTGTGGTATCTCTTGCTCAAATTCCATCCAGAAGTATTGTAATGGATGTTGTGGTTGCAAACATCCCATCCTGGTTTGGAACATTGTTGTCTAGATCTTAGGGAGCTAATCTGGGAGGAGTGTTGAAGATTGATTTCAATTATGCAATTATTCCAGCTTTGGGGGGTGAAGAAAGAAGGTTGTACAGGGAGTCGAAATTTGTAAAAACCATCACAAAGGATGGTTCCAATAATTCTCCTATTTATAGTTAGGAAAAAGATGATTTTTCCCTGTTTCATGTTAAGAGTATATGAAGAAATTGTCGAGGATACACATGTACAGATTCCTCCATCAATTCAAAACAAAGAAGTAGTAATAAGTGGTGTTTGGAAGCTATATTTTGATGGAGCATATTCAAAGGAAGGGAATGGTGCAGGGATTCTTTTGCTTTCCCCTAAAGGTGAGATGATTCCCCTTTCTTATAAATTAGAATTTGCTTCTACAAATAATATAATAGAGTTTGAGTCTTTGATTTTGGGTTTACAAGCTACTAAGCATATGGGGATAGACTGTATTTCTATCTTTGGAGATTCTTAACTAGTTGTGAAGCAAGTTAGAGAACATTGCCAGACAAAACATCCAAAGCTTAGAGCTTACCGGAACGAAGTGTGGGATTTAGTAGATAATTTATTCTCATCCTTTATTATTCAATTTCTGCCAAGGGATGGAAACAGATTGGTTGATTCACTAGTAGTGATAGCCAACACTTTCAAGCCCCAGTTAAATCCAAAATTGAGGTATGAAGTTGAAATTCATAATAGACATTCTATACCAGACAATATCAAATATTGGTAGGTATTTGAGGATGAAGGACAAATTAAAAGGTTTTTGGAAGTAGTAGGGGAATTCACTAACTGAGAAATTGATCAAGGAATGGAAGTTGAAGATTTACCAGAGGAGGAAATTGAGGATGGGTTGCCTTGGAAAGATTCAATGGTTGGCCATAGAAGTGTCCAATTGAAGAGTAATGTAATTCCTAAAGGTTTGGTACCCTTAGAAAAGTTGTTTGATGCAAATGATGTTGTTGTAAATGTTGGTAAGAAAAAATGGGATGATGATGTTGAAGATTGCAACCTTGGAATTGAACAACACCCTAAACTTGTGAAGTTGGCAAAGGGAATCCCTGAAGACTATAAGCACATGGATGTGGATCTGTTCAAGAAATACGTTGATGTTTTTGCATGGTCTTATGAAGACCTCAAACCTTATAATACAAACATAATTCAACATAAGATTCCTTTGAAGCCAGGGGAAAAACCATATAAACAGAAGTTGAGACAAATTAATCCTCTAATTTTGCCTTCAATAGAAAAAGACGTGAAGAAGTTATTGTAGGCAAAAGTAATTGGTCCTCTCATATACTCCGACTGGGTAGCAAATCTGATTCCCGTGAGGAAGAAAAATGGAGAAATTAGATTGTGTATAGATTTTAGAAATCTAAATAGGGCATTACTAAAGGACAATTATCCTCTACCAAAGATGGATCACATCCTACAGAGAGTGACTGATATTCTACGTTATCTATGTTTGATGGATTTTCAGGCAATAACCAAATTGCAGTACATCCAAATGACGAGAAGAAAACAACCTTCATAACTCCATAGGGAACGTTCATGTACACAAAAATTCCATTTGGGTTGATGAACGATGATGCAACCTTTCAGAGGGCTATGGACATAGCCTTGGTGGGAGAAAAGGATAGATTCATTGTTATTTATTTAGATGATATTACAATGTTTTCCAGATCAGATGAAGAACATTTGAAGCACTTACAACAGACTTTTGAGAAGTGTAGGAGATATGGGCTATCACTAAATCCGAAGAAGTCTCACTTTGCTTTGAGAGAAGGGAAGTTTCTTGGGCACATTGTATCTAAGGAAGGGGTAAAAATTTACCCAAAATGAGTTGAAGAAATCAAGAAAATAACTCTTCCTATAAATAAAAAATAAATTCAGGTTTTCTTGGGATGGATAAATTTTCTTAGGTGATTCATTCCCAATTATGTACAGACTGTGAAAGAAATTACTATTATGTTAAATAAAGATGCAGAGGTAAAATGGACCCTAGTTGCTATAGAATATTTCACAAGAATCAAAGAATCTTTTAAAGAAGCTCCAGTTCTGGTGAGTCCAGATTATTAAAAGCCTTTCCAATTTTTTTTCCTTTGCTTCACCTTTCATTGTTGCAGTTGTACTTATGCAGATAAATTAATACAACAAGGAACAACTAGTGGCCTTTTCCAGTAGAGTGTTGAGGGATGTTAAGTTGAAATATAATATCCTAGAGAAACAAGCCTATGCTTTGGTGAAGGCTTTAAAAGTTTTTAGGACATATGTTTTGCAATGCCAAATCACTGCATATGTACCTAACTCTACAATTGAAGATGTGTTAACTCAAAGTGATAGTGAGGGAAGGAGGGGAAAATGGATAGCCAAGATTCAGGAGTATGATATGGACATCAAACCAACAAAATTGATAAAGGGACAAGGATTAGAAAAGATCTTGACATAAGTAAATTGCCAGGCAATGGGGATCAATTTGCTTGCTGAAGTTTTTGAGTCAAAGATAGTTCTTGACAAAGGAGAAGAGAAGGAACAAGATAACATAATTCAGTGTAAGTATCTCTACTCTGACTGGTATAAAAACATCATCCATTATTTATCTTTTCTTAGTTTTCCAACTTCTCTTTAAAAAACAAAATATAAAGCCCTTAGACTGAAAGCTCAAAAGCATGTGATAACTAATGGCAGATTATATTGAAAGTACCCTGTTGGTGTTTTATTGCTTTGTCTAATAGAAGGGGAAATAGTGGAGATTTTTAATGAATATCACGGATGTCTTTATGGTGATCATTATCATAAAATTTTGAAAGTTGGTTTCTATTGGCCTTCTTTATTTTTAGATGTTTTTAGGGTGGTTAGAAGTTGTAACAAGTGTCAATTTTTTGCTGAGAAGAAAAAGTTGGCACCTCTTGCACTCATTCCAGTATTTGTTGAAGATCCTTTTAGACGATGGGGATTAGATTTCATTGGGGAGATAAATCCACCTTCCAGTGGACAACACAAGTGGATTTTAATAGCCATTGATTATTTTACGAAATGGGTGGAAGCAATTCCAATCAGGAGAGCAACTGATATAGTGGTAATTAAGTTCCTTGAAGAAAATATCTTTGCAAGGTTTGGTTCTCCTAAGAAGTTGGTTACAGACAATGTCCAAGTGTTCAAATCTTCAAAACTAATTAATTTATGCCATAATTACAATGTGATTATTTCTCATTCCACCACCTATTATCCTTAAGGAAATGGGTTGGCAGAGTTTTCAAACAAAACTCTGGTAAGAATACTTAAGAAAAAAATTGCATATAATAAGAAGAATTGGGATTCTCAATTGAATTTTGCCTTGTGGTCCAACAAAGTGACTACTAAAAGTTCCACTGGTAAGTCACCCTCTGATTTAATGTATGGTACAACTCTGTTTTCCTAGTGAGCTGGTTAAACTAATAGTTGCACTCATCCATGATGCCGAGGAGGAACCTAATGCATCAACTCAAAGAAGTAACCAGCTAGTAGAACTCAATGATAACATAGAGTAGGTGATTGAAAATATAATCAACGATCAAGAAAAGATGAAGCTTGTTTTTGACAGAAAGGCCAAAGAGGTAATTTTTCAAGCTGGAGATCTTGTCTTGAGATGGGATGTTAGAAGAGAAGAAAAAGAAAACATGGCAAATTTGATTCCCTGTGGTCTGGACATTTCAAAATAGTAGAAGTTAGAGCTAACAATACTTTCATTTTGGAAATTTTGGAAGGAGAACTACCGCAACTTCCTGTAAATCGGCAATATTTGAAACATTACTTTCAACATTGAGCATTTTTAATTTCTTTCATTGTAAATACCGACTTGACCATTGTAAGTATCTGGTGAGTTTTTCAATGTAATGTTCTAAACTATAATATGACTCCATGCATGAAGTGAAGGAACTAATATGCGGTTCTTAGTGTTTTGCTCCAAAACACTATCCCCAGGTGGAGCCAGATGTTGTAGTTCATTTTCACCATGTTAATTGTGAAAAAATAAAAATCACATATCTCAAATATATACATATATATATAGGGAAAAATCAAAATCAAATGTTTGTTTAGAATATTTTTTTGTTTTTTTGTTTTGTTTTTGAAGAATAAATCTCGGTTATTGCTAAGCTAAGGTGATGCATAATTGATTAAAAACATAGGCTCGGTGATGAAGATTTGAGCACGTGAAGAGTTAAATGGTAGGCATGTTAGTCTTATCACTTAAATAGTGATGTCGGTCCCTCCCCACAGAGGAAACCTGCAATCACAAATTACACAAGAGTTGTTTGTATTGGTGTCTCGGTAAAGTAGTCAATGCTTGATCGCTGAATTTGGTTCAATGGCTAAGATTTGATGCGGGATCACCTGAGGATGGTCCCACTTACTATCGTGGGTACTCTCGTGAACAGTAGAGGGTAACCACCTCGGATCTGCGACAAGCGAGCGTGACTATCATTCTTAGTTACACCTCATCATCCACATCATACAATCCTCCATGTCACCCCCCTACCACGTCACTCCGTACACTTGTCACTTACATATTTAATTTTGTTTTCCCTTGTACCTTTTTCATTTTCCCATAAAATCCTATTTTCTATTTTCACAAAGTACATTGTCTGTTCTATTTCCGCACATCTACAAGAATATCCATGTTTTCTAGCATTTTATACTTCGATTCCAATGTTAGCATTCAGTGTCCAGGTATTTATATATTGTTTCCACCACCCAGTCTCTTTAAAATGTCAAAGAAAGCTTCTTTAATTGGCTCTGCAACTCACAATCCTCTCATGGACACAAAGAGGGATGTCTTTGACCCTCTTTACTCCTTAAATTTGATGGAACTCCACTAGAATGTCCTAGCCTATCAAATTGATTCTCCTGTATATACTGCAGTAGTAAAATCGGGTCTTTTCTTTGCTATAATTCCACATATATAAATTTATCCTGAGTTTATCACTTGGTTAGCCTCTGCAATGTATCCCTGGAAATGTTTTATGTTGAATGTTGTAGGAGATATGATCTTTCAGGCCTCTGCTCTTTTAATTCAACAAGCCTTAGACTTCCCCCCTTTAGAATAACATACTGCTTGTACAAAAGAAACCCTGGTAGCAAATTTTTAAAATTTGTCTGTTAGAGAAAATACCCAATTACCTTTATAACTTATGCCTTCAAGACAAGTTTTATCTACTGAACCATCTCAATTTCCCCTGGAAAATTTTTATGAACATGTTAAACCAATTCTACAAGTAATTGTTGGGGTTTTGGGAAGGGATGATACTTCTGTCATTGACCATGATGTGCTAGGAATGTTCAATTTAATCATGAGGTCTGAGATTATTCTTGATATTCCAACTTTTGGGGAAGGCTTCTCAATTATCAAATTTAAATCTTACTGATTGCTTTAGTTTTCCATCAATGGTATTTTATTTTTTCCTTTATGTTCATGTGGAAAAATTCATGCATTTAGGCCTGAACATAATGGATGTTCATAAGAGGAAATAATCAGTAGTAAACTGGATTGATATTGTGAGAAGGCTCCCAAATTATGAAGGTTTTGAATATTTCATTGCCTCTTTCATGTTAGTCATTTATTCCATCAATTAATAGTTCTGTGCCACCATGTCTCTTACCAATGACTCAAACCTTCTTACAACTTAGCAAAGATATCAAAGTAGGAGATTGGTTTCAATTTTAAGATCATGTTGAGATTAGATTGTATGGAGCAGAGGTTGCCCCTTACATGTTTCCTTCTTTTTTTCCAATGAGATTGTTTGCTCTAGAATTCATTAGGCAAGGTCTAAATGTGGATCAGATTCATTTTGTTCCAGCAAAGAAAGGTCAGTTATTCAAGCTACTCAAGACTGTTGGGCCTTTCATTGTAAATAATATACAACCTATGGAGGAAGTTGAGAGAATACTTCGGGATATGCAACTCCAACAAGGGGGGAAATGGACTTATGATCCTCATCATATCATTCCAAACAGAAGGGTAGAGAACTCTTGTGCTCCCTACACCCATGAGTCTAGACAAAATATTGAGAAATTGGCTAATGGTGGTAAATCTAAAACAAGAAGAGTAATGCAGATTGAAACTCCTAATCCCATTGAAAATACCTTGAAGAGGGCAGTTGAAGAAATAATTGATTTAGATGAGGAAGCTAGTCATTTCTCTAAGAAGCCGAAACTGCATGAACAAGAGGAGTTTGAGCCTCTGGTTGGAAGTTCATGTACTGTGTTTGCTTTTCAATTGTAATTGGGAGAAGTGACATGCACACCTTCTTCCCCTATCCCAAAAGAATCCTCACAAATCTCTGTCTCAGTTCTAAAAGAGATGTATAGTCAAATTGAAGAAAGGAACAGAAAAATAAAAGAAAATTTTGTGTCCCAGCTGGAAGCTCAGTCAATTTTTGAGTACCATACTAGACTATTGTTAGCTATGGATTTAGAAAGAAACCAGGTTAAATTATCTTTTTCTCACGCATCTACTTTAACTGTTTCTTCATCAACAGGTTTTAAGACTGCAAATCTGAGTATGGATGCATGGGATATTCCATTGCCTGATAAAATTAACTTACACAAGCAAACTGGATAATTAATTTATAGTGATTTGAGTAAAGCATCCCTAGAAACAAATAAAAAAGAAGCTTTATTGGGAAAGGTTGTGAACCGGTTAAAGTTGGAAAAAAACAAATTCCAGAGCCTTATTCACTCAGAATGAAGGATTGAAAAAGTTATTTGTTAACATTGGTGTTAATCCTGAAGATAGGTCTATTGTATAGAAGCTCTTACAAGGAGCAGAAACAAAAATCTAGGTGCTTAGAAAGAATCTCAAATTGCCAGCAGTAGAGCATGTCATGGCCCCAAATGTGGCCCAAGTGGAGAAGGAAAAGGAAATTTTGACTAGAGAGTTGTTGGAAAGAAATAATGAAGTGGTTGCCTAAAAAAGAAATGAATGCTAGATTACAACATAAGTTGGATTATCATGTCTGCACTATCTTAGTACATCTAGATTAAGATGATCCAACTGAAAAATTGACCAGAGTTATGACAGAGTTAAAGATTTCAAGGGATGAGATGAAAAAGATGCAAAAGAACTTGGAGGACAGTCAGGAACTCCTGAAGAGAAAATAGAAACAACTGACTACGACAAAGGATAATGCATCGAAATATCAGAAGGATTACCAGACAACCCACAATAAAATAAGGAATTGAGGGAAAAGCTAAAAGACAATATCTCACTTATACAGGACAAAGAAATAATCTGGAATGATATTATTCAACAAGTGAAAGCCATTTGGGAGAGTATGTTAATAATGGTAGAAGAAAAAATGACTGTCAGCGACCTGCGAAGCACCATTACTTCTCATAAAGTGAAAATACAACAACGTGCTCACATGGAAAATAAGATCATTGATTTTCTTAATTCCAAGTCTTCTTAGGAATTAAGCAGTATGCAAGCGGAGGATAGAACCAAGCTAGTGCTGGTAATCAATAAAATGGTGCAGAAAAACTTATATGGAAAAACAACATAAGCAAAACTTGTTGAAATAAGAGAATCAATTATGAAATTTAATACAATTTTTGATAAGAGGATGAGGGCAGTATTGCCCTCATGCTTTGACCAACAGGGAAATTTTCTTCCCTAGGAAACTTATGAAACTTTTTTGGTGGAGGCTAAAAGCAAAATTGATTCTTCTCGTGAGAAAACAATAGTTCTCAAAGGGGAAACCATTATCAACTATCTTCATAGAGATTTTCAGCTACTGTGGTTGGTCAAAACCCCTTTTACAGAAAATCCCTCTCACAGTAGAATCACTAATTTCATAATGGCTCATACATGATTAATTAAATTCCCAAGTACAGAGCTTACTGTATGGAAGAAATGCAGAGCATGAATGTGTCCAACAATAGCAGCAACAAAAGATGGGCCTTCAACAAGCAAGTTTGCACTGGAATCAAAAAGTCATCCAGTTAAAGATAGCCACCTGGCTTTATTCTATCAAATTTTGAAATATTGTTTTTGTAATAATTACACAATTTTGGTTTTCAGTTTGGTAAAATTTCAAGTCCTCAGAAGGACTGAATAAAACTAAAGTAGTTTGGTAATTTTGTGATAGTTAACAATTTTTATAAATGTCACCATTGTAATGTAACTATAAAAGAAGCTTGAGAGAACCATTTGAGGTTTCGATTTTTTGACTTCAAAAGACAAGAATTTTTTGTGTAATGTTTTCACCATTTCTTGGAGAATAATAAAGCTTTTCAAGGTGATTCCAAACAGTCTATTGAATCTGATGTGTTTTCATGTTCTTTGTATATCATTTATTGTCCTTGTTCCATGGAAAAAGAGTAATGAAGCTGTTGGTTGTTTTTAGTATACATATTTACTAAAGTTATAGTACATGTAATATTAAACAAAATAACCTTAATATGCACTCCTCTTTTCTGCAATTCCATTTGTGAGTCCTTATTATTTTCCTCTGAAGTTTGAGAGAAAATATTATGTGATAAGAAACC
Source organism: Pinus taeda (assembly GCA_000404065.3). Classification (NCBI taxonomy): domain Eukaryota; kingdom Viridiplantae; phylum Streptophyta; class Pinopsida; order Pinales; family Pinaceae; genus Pinus; species Pinus taeda. The sequence continues at coordinate 48,706 of APFE030250079.1, read as the reverse complement.
TTTCGTTTTGGATTTTTCATTATTTCTTTCCATCATTTTATTACAGATCTGAATTAGTTTGATTGTCAGCTAGGCTAACTTGAGCAGTGCCTTCACCCAAGACAATTTCTTTAACATTACCTGTAAATCAGTCATCTGAATTATCATAATGGGGCAACAAGTTAAATATGTTATCTTTATGAATAGATGTCATAAGAACTAACCTCTACTCAACTAGGGGTTGTCTCTAGGATCACAACACTCTCCAAGCTCGTATTTCCTTGCATAATTCCTGAGGAGGTATGCTCCTATTCTTTAGGAATTTCCACCTATTTTCTTGTGTAATTCCTCTGGGTTGATCACTTGGCCAATACAATAACTATACACTCAATCTAGCATATAATTAATTGTACATTGCCTTGGAAACTCCATCTCAACTGGGTAACTCTAATTCTATGCATGCATGAGCTAATTTAGGTTGATTGATTAGTTATCTAGATGATCACTAAGTGTGGTTGAAGTTACACTACTACAACTTGACCTTCCAGCAATTCCTCCAACAGTTAAAACTAGTTTAACTAACCATAACTCAATTTAACTGAATTAAATTGCTACAACTGAAATTAACTCAACCTAGGTTCCTAAAATTTAGGAACCATTACAAACAACTGAACTTCATGTCTCTAACTTGAATTAACTGAGCTGGACTCCTATTTTTTAGAAACGAACTGAAGTAAACTAAACCTCAACTCATTAACTCAATTTTAGTGTTCTTAACTGAGTGACAAGAGCCATGTCACCTCAATTAACTCCTCCAAGGGTTTTGTTGATGTGGAATTTCAAATTTCCTCAATTTGATTAAGGAAAAATCAAAATTGAGACTTTCTTGTTGCATTTTCAACTTCAAAATTGCATTGACCTTTGCTTGTTTCTCCTGTCATTGGCAAGTCTCTCATGTGACTAAATGATTATGTCATTATCTGCTTTACAACGTCTTATTTATGCCTTCAAAATTCCCAAGGTATATGCCATGTGAGGGGAGTACTCATCACCATGCTGCTCATCTAATTTTTAGGGAGAGTCATGTGAAATGTAGTCCACCATTTTTCTAGTCATCTTGATCCTCTTCTTCCTGCAAATATACCATGTCAGCTAAACCAAAATATACATGTAACCAACATACCTGAGTATAGTTTAGGGGAGGATATCTCGTTTGCAAGCTAAACCAGATTAACACGATACATGTATAATCATAACAATATATCGACTTCATGCATGAAAATACCAACTGCATACCATGACCTCATGTATGAAAACCATAACCATAACAATACTTGCATAACAAACATATTGACATTGACACGCATAACAAATGGATATACAACCGATATGCATTCATGCCAAACACATCCCAACAACAACATCATCAACTTCTACATGACAACACAATTGCAACAATGACCACCACCATGCATACATAACAGGCACATATACAACCTTTATGCATGCATAAAAAACACATTCCGCCAATCTAATCCAATTGTTGAACCATGCTTTGATACCACTCTGTAACACCCTCCTCCCACATTTACCCAAGTTAACTAGCCTACTGAGGTAAACCCATGACAAAGAGTTACTATGATATGGTTCAACCTCCTAGATCACCTTAAGGAAGTGGAATCGACAAACCAAAACCTTATTGACTTCCCTGAGGTGCTTCAGTATCTCCAAGAGCTAAACCACCCTACCAAGTGCCCAAACCCTGAGTTAACCTGCCTTTTCATTAATATGGACTCCAATATGCTGGCATAACATTGCCTAAATTCGATTGTAACCCTCCAGTTGCATGCATAATCTTGCAAGGGAGCGACTGCAGTATTTTTCACGCAATTCTATGCCTATGACTGCGAGATCTGAGGCACTTTTTCAAGGCTAGTCTCTAGACCACTGGCAATAACTTAATGAAACTTTATGAAATGATAAATGACATAGATATGAAGCCTTCCATACAAAATTAGAAAATAACTTGACCTAACCAGGCCTAACCATGACAAACATTATGTCAAACATATCATGAACATGTAATCTACAGGTCATAATTACACATCTGAACATAGGGATCTCATAGTTATCTGAGAATCATCAAGAAGGTTTGATGCCCTCTCACAATAACTACATTATCATCTATTAGGTCATACATTCATCATGAATTCATTTACCAATCAAAACACGATGAGATACATTACTAAAGTCTACCATAAAACCATGCTTATAACCATCATATAACCAGAATAATAACAATGATAGAACAACCATCAGAGCCACATAATAGCAAGTATAAATACTCATGAAATACAAGAAGAAAAGATCTCTTGTTAACATATGTAGAAGCTAACCAAGTCAGGGACTTCCACGTACCACCCGACCATAGATTGGGCTGAACCAAATCTTTCTTTAAGCTAATCACCCCCGTTCCATATTCCAAGCATGAGTGTGGGACTCACAACAAAACAACCAGGGCTTCCTCTAGCTTTACCATGTATCACACCATTATTGATCAAGGGACTCATAGGCCCAAACCCCTCATCTATACAACCATGCTTTACCATGTATCCCGCAATTACCAGTCAAGGCATTCCTAGGCCCAAATAAGAAACATACACTACCAGGCTTTATCGCAATCCCGTCATTACTATTCATGGGATCACTAGTCCTAAACAAGCATGGATGCCTTCATATTTATTCACTAGTACCTTGAGGAATTTTCCTGTCACCACCCTTAGGCTTTACCGTGTATCCTGCCATTACCGGTTAAGGGATTCCTGGGCCCTTGGGAATTTTCTTGAGACCACGTCACCCAGTTCCAAAACCATCCAATAATCGAGCTCAACCAAATGAAAGAACCCCATCACACCTTGATTATTTAGAAATGGTAAGGCAAGGCTGAAAACTACTATCGCACCTGGAAAAACCCATGCCAATGACAAAAAGAGAACCAAATACACACATGCATATACCATGCATGCCAAAGCTAGCAAGGAAATCATACATGCAACTCGATACCTGCAAGTAATTTTGTTGTAGTCACTTGATCCAACTCTTCCTTCATTGATCTTTGCTTTATTGTCCTTCCTTTCCCTTCCTTTCTCTAATGCTGGAGTGATCCAAGAATTCTCTAAGTGTGCAAGGGTATGAGAGAGAGAGAGAGAGAGAGAGAGAATAGAGAGAGAGCTCCAGAACTGAAATGACAAAGGGTTGTGAACTAATCGTCATAAGCCTTTTTGTTAATGAGGTCCATATTTTCTTCAATTTCTATATTTTTCCTTCAATTTCCTCCTCACATGCAACTTGTGGCCTTTCACCTCCTTTTCTCATAATTTCCTTTATTTTCATAAATAAAATATCAATTAATGTCTCTTTGCATTTTCAAAGCCTTTTCCATTGCCTTTACCAATTTCCTCAGTCATAATAAACTAAATGAACACCCCTCTAGGATGTTTTTTCCAACATTCAACTTGGAATACGTGTCCCATGACCTTGGTCTTATTTTGCCTTTATTAACTTTATTACATGAAATTTTAACCCAAGGTTGTTACATTATTGAGTGAAAAGAATGGTTTCTCATGAAGATTGAGTGTATGGAAGTTTGTCCTTAATACATCTCTTGTTGTAGATTTGCTCCTAAATTTATACTTGTTATTGGTCTCTTGTTGTTAACGAAGAAGAATGGTTTGACTTGGCATCTAGCGGGTTGAAGTCTTTCTATGGTCATGGGTCTTGGTCATCTCAATTTGATATGATTCTATAAGAAGATAATTTTTTTGGGTTTTCCCCTTGGAGGGGTTTTGCCGTGGCATGGAGTTTTTATCTTGTGTTCTTTGCATTCTTGTGATCTTCATATTCTATACATTTGTTAATTGTTTGATGAAATAGACATAATAAATATTAATAAAAAGGAAACAACATTCACAAGCAAGAGAAATATACCCTAATTCATAATCCCATTGATTTCTCAACATGGTATCAGAGTTGAGGTTTGAAGAAGGAGGCCTGAAGATCACTCAGTTCGCATTTAGATCATGGTGGATCTCCAATTTCTAAGGGAACTCATTTTTATTTGTGGCTTGACTTAGATTTGTTCTATGGAATGGTTCGCTTATGTTCCTGGGTGCATATTACAGTAATTTATGGTGCGCATTACAATGATGTATGGCTCAGTGATCTCAAAATATAATTTTAGTGTGATGACATCGCTATATATCATATTACAAAAGTTCGCACTATGGATTAATTATAGACTCTCATTCCTTTGAGATTCTCATTAATATTTTTGTGGTTCACTTGAAGTTTACAAATCATATCATATCTTTGTGGTTGTCTTCTGAATGTTGGATAAATTTATTGTTAAGGCTCACAACTCACACCGCAATCTTGTAGTTCATGTGATTTGTAGAACAAGATTGAATTCTCATATCTCTTTATAACTTGTTGAATCTATGTTGTGGCTTGAATTCATGTGATTCATTCTAGATATATTAACTTCTCATGCATATATCTGAGGTTTTCATAAGTACTATGGCTCAAATTAGATCTTGGAAGATTGCATTCACCTATAACACACAATGACTCTATGAATCGTTGATTTGTACTGCTTTATGGCTTGAAGGTTCTGAGGATTTCTATAATATTTTGTGAATCACTATCTTTCTATGTAGTCCTTTATTTGTATGAATCACATAATTTGGATTCTAGTTTGTAATACATACACAATATATGCATAGTAGCACCGATTTTTGAATGTCATCAAATTATTACAATGACGCCAATACAATTATTTATGTGACTCATTCTCTATGACATTGACTTAATTACAATGGCTCAGGATTGTGTGGCACGTAATCTTATCTCGTAGCTCGTGGATTTCTTTTTATATAGTGGCTCAGACCTACATACAACATAATGGCATCACTACAGTGAGGTTGTGGTTTGTATAACATTGACCGTGAAACTTGATAACAATGACAAAATATTCTTGATGACAATGACAATAATGAATTGGAAATGACATTCATATAATTGACTTCTATAGGAACTATGCAAAGGCAACCTACTATTGAAGATTGCATATGAATTAGCTCACTAATCTCAGAAAATTTCTTTTCGGTCGCTCGTATAAACTCCTATGTGGATCACTTTATGGTTGGCATCAAATCTCTGTAGATCATGGCCCACTTCATGATTTGAGACACACATTTGAAGCTCGCATTTATCAACAATATATTATGGCTCATAAATTGTGTCTAACATCTCTATAGCTCATGTAAATAAGTTTGGTACTTGTACCTCTATGGCTCGAAATTTTACCAACCTAAAGCATGAACACCACAATGATTTGAAAGAAAGTTTGTGTTCTATATAACAGTGAGAAGACATGCTATTTATGATAGTTGTATGGAAGTGAAACTCTACAAGAATGTTATGATATTGTTACATAATATTTTTTCTTACCTCCTGTTCACTTCCTATTCCATATCTTGAAGTGCTAAAACATTGGCAACTGTGGAGCATATAGATCATGATATATAGACCAAAACCTTCCTAAAGAATCAAAGGAAAACTACCCTGAGTCAATTTTGAAGAAGGTTAACTAAAAACATAATTTTTAGGGCCAACACATTTTGCTACACTGCCTGCCCATGTTGATGGCAGGTTGCATTGTTCTGCACTAGCGCTTCTAGCACGAGTTTTGATATGAAAACTTGCACTGAACCTCTTCTGGCAGGTTTTCCCAAATTAGACGAGAAGCTTCGTACACTAGAACCTTCGAGAACAACGAGCTGGATATTGGCTATTGTTGATATGGTTGAGCTCTCCCATTTGGTCCTATTGATCTTATCATTATGGGCTTTCCCCTTGAGATGTGAACCTCACTCCCTCTTTTGTGGATCCCTAACTCCCTCTCCCTTCCTATAAATAAACTCCCTCCCATCCCAAAATGTTTGGTCATTGATTGTTGCATTCCTATACTGAGATTATGCTTTCATGTTGCCCATTATAACTTGGAGAAGGAGTTCTTGAAGAGTCTTTTCTTGGACTTGTACATCCACCAAAAGGAGGTCTCCAACATCAAGGCATAGGTTGTATTCTTCCCTTTTTAGCTCATCAATATATGCATCTGATGTTCACTTTCCATAATTGTGTAAATGTTTATGCTATTAGCTTAATACTCCTTGATCCATTAAGTAGTTTATGTTTGATGTATTCCATATATTCTCTTGTATCTTTGCAATCTCTTTGATATTTATTGTAGGTACTTAGATGTGAATAACAAGGAGGGAGTGAGCCTGGAAGCAAAGGATTCAAATTCATCTTCAAAGGATTGAGTGATTACCATCATAGAGAGGTAGGTTTCTCCTTCTCTTTGCATTCGTTAAACGTAAGCTAGGAAAGTGTATGTTAGTTTGTTTATTTTGTTGCTAGACCCACTCATTGGACTAGAGGTATCGCCTCTGTGCGCAGAGGGGATTTACCTTCACAACACATACCTATATGAAAATGACTGGATGACTTTCATGGTCAATGAACAAAAGTTTGGACCATTATCTAAGTATATTACAATCTAACTAAAAGTATTATGATGACCTGGTTCAAAAAATAATGACATCAATGAAGTTGATCTAAAGTTTGGAAGAAATGATGTTGTTTATCAAGGCTAGATCTATGCAAAGACGGACACGTAAAATCCAAAGAGGTATGTATAATTTTTGTCCTTGAGGTCATCGAGATGATCATAAAAAGGGTCTGCATGAATATTAGACATAATGACATATGAGTTTGATGATATGTTGCATATAAACAATAATCATATGAAACAGATAAAAAAAACATGACATCACCATTAGGGTTTCAAAAAGTTCTAGTATACTTTTGCAATACTTGGATGACAAGTGATGAAGTTTCTAGGGTTTGCACAAAATGTGCAATTCTTATCATAACAGATCTTGAAGGCCTTACAAATATAGGGTTTTACAACTAAGTCTCTTATGCGGTCGTAGAACTCTACAATTTGTAAGTGATAGGTCCTGGAATACAGGGTTTGTAGACCCTAGCAAAGTATCGAATAAAAGAAGAAACCCTAATCGATTGTTTTTGCTATGAAAGGAAAAGGAACATAGTTCTTAAGAATGACAAATATTATGATGATATGAAGACAAGGCTTGATGTAAAAGGGTCCAAGGTTAAGAGGGAGTCAACTTTCCTCCATAGATAAGTATTTAACATCTTCTTGATTATTACTAATGTTACTATATTTATATTTTGTCTCCTTTTTCTTTCATAAGTCTTCTAACCAAGGTTACAGGTCAAGACAAGTTCTATCTAAAGCTGGACTAAGCGGGTGAAAGAATGTGGCATAACATAAATGTTGTGAAGGAAGGAGTAGTTTGATGCATACATCAAAGAATACTTTTAGATGACAATAAAAAGAGGAAGCTATAAATACCCCGATAAATATGATATTGATGCTTAATTATTGGTTTGTTCACATTCATTGATGATTGAAGGATGAATTGCATAAACCAAAACTCTATTACAATATGAAGATATAAGACCATGCAAAGGAATGTTGACCTTAGAGGGAAAAAATAGTAGAAGGCGAGTTTCCCCTCAACCATTGTTTCCACCCACGGCATTGGAAGGTGAATTTCCAACCTCTCCTTGAGATCCTTGTGATCCTCCTCCAGAAGTCTTAGCCACTCACACTCCTAGTGTTGGCGGTGATTCTGAATATAACTTTCCACCTGAAGGCTATCCGTATGTGGGAAGTGTGTCACCTCCACCACCGCCTGAAAGCAGTGAACCTTTGTTTCCACCACGTTACAACTCTTTGGCTCAATTGGTTTCAGGTACTCCAAGTGCGTCTTCACTTTATCAAAATCCCATTTGGTCATTAGGTGCCATGCCTACTTCTGGTCCATTTATTTCAAGTCTGGCCTCTCAAATTCCTGTACAAACTGCAGTTTCTTGAGTTCCTGTACAACCCATAGTTACAGTTGGGAAAATTAATGTCCCTATAGGTTCCTCAGGTCCTCCATTAAGTGGACAATATGTGCCACCACCTATCCCACCACATGGGGGACAAAAACCACCTCCTCCATATGTACCTCCTATTTCGGGTGTAACTTATTTGATTGGATCTCAAACTCACGCTACCGGAGTTAGTCAAAATGTTGGCAGTGTACCTTATCCTAGTGGATCATCCATATCATATGGATCAGGTCAAATTCGTTTCAACAACCTCTTTCATCCCAGATACCCTACCAACCATCGTACCCTCCACATGGCTCACAAAAACCTTAAAATCCACCTTTTAATCCACAAGCAAGACCCAAAATGCATCCTAGTTCTAATCCATCATTTGGGACATCTTATCAAGTTCAAACTTGAACCTACCAATACTAGCCTGGAACTTAACAAATTCCACAAGGAACTTTCCAACAATAATAGCCATATGTAAAACAAGGGCCTTATGTTTAACAAGGGCTTTATCAACATCTATTGCAGCAACAAGGTCAGACCTTGCAACAGCCAAACCAACCCTTATACCAACAACGCCAACCCTTACAACAAGGTCATCCCTTGCAGCAACAGGGCACAACAATTTTACCACCAGGGTCAATAGTTGCAACAACAACCTTATTCTCCATACTCTTTGCAAGATGTTTATCCATTTTATGGTTCTCAACGGCCTATGATGGGTTAGTATCAACCTTACCCTAGTCAAACCCCACCTTTGTGGGGACAAAATCTACCTTTGTATGGTCAGAATACCTCTCATTAGGGGAAATATCAAGCTCCTTATGGTCAAAATCCACCACTTTGGGGGAAAAATCCATACCAACAAGGTTGGAATCCACAAGTTGGGCCTTATCAAAGGCCTCCCATGCCTTTCAATCCACAATTTCCATTTATAGCAACGTTGGAACTACCAAATGTGTCAAGGCTCACAAATGACCCAATAATGCATTCGTCGTGTTGGCCTCCGGTTCCTACTAAGATTCCTTGTGATTGTCTGAAATTCGAAGGAAATTCTAGAGAAGACCCCTAGTCCCAAGTTATGACTTACCATTTATGGTGTTCATCTAATTCTTGGGTGAATGATTCCATTCGTCTACATCTTTTCCTGTGAACTTTGACTGGTGTTGTTGCGAAATGGTACATCGAGTTACCTCGAAGTGCATACCAAGACTTCAACTCTTTAGCAATGGCCTTCATTTCTCACATCCAGTTACCAGTTCCATATGAAACTAGTACCCATCTACTTACATCCTTGAAACAAAATATTGCAACCCACATCTTTGATCATATTCACGAATGGAGACGTCAGCGTCACCTTATCAAGTTCGATATACCTGATGAGTTGTTAACTGAATGGTTTACCAAATCATTTGTTAATAAAATCGCCAAGGACATAGCTATGGGTGGTTGTGTGACCAAAGAACAAGCCATTTCCTGTGCCTACTATTTAGATTTCGTATATTCCTATTCTGGCACGTTATATGATCTCTTGCTTGATGCTCCAAGACCGTCTATGGATCTTGCATCTTCCAAACCTCCAAAGGTACTGCCTGTCGATGGTATTATTGGGTCAGTGGCTCAAACTTCTAGTAAAGCTTATTTTTCTTCCTCGAAGAAGAAATCCATTTCAACTACTGCATCAAATTCTCCTTTGAATCCCTCTCAACATCCTAGTAAAACCTCTGAGGTTAATATCGTTCAGTCTACTATGACAGACAAAAACTCAAAAGTTAAAAGCAAGGGTAAAGGAAAATCCAAATATGATACCCCAAAACAGGATCCTCCAAAATCATCTGCTGATGATGCATCTAAACATAAGCCCAAATATCCTTGCCTCATTTTTGAGGAAGATCACTATACCAAGGATTTTCCCCATCGTGTTGAAGTTAGTGATTTGTTAAAAGGTACCCAAGGGACATCGACTATACTAAAAGAACCTTTTCCATCACAACAAACCCAATTGGTAGAACAACCACAATCTTCTACATCTTTGGGTTCTTAGGTGTATATGAGTGGAACGGCACATATTTATGTTGCCACTTGGTCAAAAGGCTAGCCGACTCCTCCCAAACAGGTTGTGGAGAAAGAAGTTACTGATACACCTTCCACTTCTACTCCACCCAGTTTTCGTCCTCTTCATATTGAGAGACCTAGTAATGACTCCATTATCCGATCACCTCCTAAGGGTGTCCTCTGAAAATCATCATACAATTTGAATGTGTGAGCTACCCAACATTACAATATTGTCAAAGATTTAGCTCAAGCGCCTTCGGCGATGTCTGTCTTGGAAGTTTTCTAGAGTTGTTCATTGTAGCTGAAAGCATTACTATCCACTATAGGAGGAATTGACCCTACTAATTCGAGTCTAATTACCCTTGACTTAGAGAATCATGTTCCACGTCTTCCACATCAACTTGCATTTTTAATCCAAATCATTATCAATGGGAAGAAGATTCATTGAACTGTGGTTGATGAGGGTGCTTTGATCTACATCATGTCTGTCTCATGCTGGAAAGCTATTAGCTCTTCCCCTCTCAACCAATCTCCTAACACCTTAGAAGATTTTGATGGCATAGGATCTCATCCATACGACATTCTCACAAAATTGCCCATAACATTGGAAGGGAAAACCGTTAACTTAGAAGTCAAAATTGTTGATGCCAATTTGAATTATAACCTTCTACTTGGTGGAAGTTGGACCCATGCTATGTTTTGCATGGTTTCTATGTTGTTCTGTGTGCTCCATTTTCCTCATGAGGGGAAAATAGTCACCATTGATCAGTTGGCCTTTTTCTCTTCTAGCTCTTCGAATGGCAATGTGCTATATGTGGGAAACACTGACGTCCCTTATGAGAGTGTTGGGGCGGGTCTTTTTTAAGACTCTGCTCTTATGGAAACTTTTTCCCTCCCACCTCCAAACGTCACTTCCATTAACATGATCTCCTCTTCATACGATCCTTGGGTTGCTCCTCATCTCGATCAAGTTTATCCTTTTGGCGATGTTATGCTGCTCAATCCAGCAGAAAAAGCCTATCAAGATGTTGTTTTGGCTTCAACGATCACTTCTGAAAGTCATGCTAATCTTAGTATGCATTTAGATGGTATTCAGAATCCCCTTGGCTTGGTTCTTGGGATTCTTCGGATCCCTTGAACGAGACATTTCCCACTGATGCGATTATCACCGAGGTTATGTCTCTTGAAGAAACTCCCTGGAATGATGCCCATCGTCATTCCTCATTTCTCCCAAGTCTTGGAGAGATTTCATCGTGTTTAGATACCTTTGTTTCCTATGCATCGACTCGTCCACTTTAAATGCCTACTCTGGTACATGAAGTTTTGTTTGAGTGAAATATGAGGAACATTACTGCTATCTTTCCCATTGACATTTTAGTCCATCCTGAGATTGTCAAAATCTTTCAACTAGGGGAATCTTTTTCTCACGACGAGATTAAGATTTTCTTGCCTTCTTTTATGATATCTTCTCACCAAGGCATTACTGTTCACTCATTATCGTAATGGGGCATTCATCATATGACTCGTAACCCTCACTCGCTTAGGGAGCATGGGGGCATTGCATTTATGTGTGTCATTCAACTATTTGGCCGAGTCGATGCTTACCTGTCATGTCAAAGGTGAAACTCTAGTTTTACTCTCTATTGATCGATTACTCGAGTCCGCAAATGGGCTCCATCTGAAATTTTTACGTGTTTTTCGTGTAAATAATTTTGTACATCAGTGTGTTTTCATTATTGTACAGTGTGGTTTTGGTGTGTTAGTTTTCTTTTGCAAATAGGTTTTCCTCTGCTTACCTCGTGCTCTACTTGGTTTGTAGATGTCATCCAACCGTTATGTCAGTTTTGCTGATGGTGCTTGTCATAGTATGCAGAATCTATCTTTCGCTGCATGGGCAATCTATGACCCTAATGGTGAGTTAGTGAATTTGCAAGGTATATATTTAGGTCGTACAACTAAGAACATTGCTGAATATAGTTTGGTCATTGAGATTTATCTATCACTCTTAGCATTAGAGAGTTAATCATGAAACTTGATTCAGAGCTCATTGCTATTTGCGAGTTTGTCTCTTGGAACGAGACTTTGATTTTATTACTTATGATCACATTCCAAGACGAATGAATACATTAATAGATGTTTTTGCTAACTATGTGTTAGATAGACATTTGTGAAACATGTAAATAATAAAACATCACATAAACGACATAGTGAACATAAAAACAGATATATATATATATATATATATATATATATATAGTGTTTGCAAAAGAGTTTGCTACATGAAAATGAAAAAATATGTGTTCTGAGACACATCGATTCATAAGCCTACATTAGTGCAGAAAGTAAACTAGAGATGGCTATTCACCCACATGGTGCTCATGATAGCATGAAATAGCCCTAATGACTCGGCCCAATAGATAATGCAGTTGGGCAGAAACTCCTACAGTATGTCTATGGGACCGTAATGGCACCTCATCTATCGAGGCGTACTCTAGAATGCCCCTGGTTAAAGCTTCCCGGTTACGCTTCCTGGTTACGCTTTACCTCGATAATAGGATCTATTCCCTCTTCTTAAGGAGCCTCCTCAATCTAGCATGCAACTCGTATGGCTATCAGAGAAACCCCTGGAGGTCTCTCTGATCCCACATCTACAAATCATCATAAGTTAAATCTCAGTGCACATACAAAAAAAATAATAAAAACCTCAAAAACTTTAAAAATAGTTTTTACCTTCATTGGTCCACTGTGTGCATGGCGGAAGTGAAAGATTTGGATCTCCTCAGAAATCCATGCTTGCATATGCCCAATCATTGACCATGATTAGTTGCTGACATAACCATCCAAAAAATGTCGGAAGGAATGACATTTTCTGACCGCCTCCATATTGAGGCATTAGCTCACCCCATGTGAGTAATTGTGGATATCTGGGCGCTAGTGCATCCACTTCTATCCACTGATAATGAAACAATGGCACACATTCTAGGAAGAATGTCATCAAAATGGGTCTGAAATCGAATTGTTTCAGACTCCCTGAGTTGCACTTGGTAAGTTGGTGCTTCATGCAAACCAACAAACCCTCACTCCAATTGAAGATCGTTGGATTCAGACACTTGATTTCGTATTGGAAATGAGACTTGGTTGCCTCATGCAATGCCTCAACCCCAACTATTCAAGCCATATTGTGTAGGATTGTCCATAGTGGGAGATTTGTGATGGTATTTATGTTGATTTTCCCACTTTGGGTCTTTTTAGTCCTTGTACAATGCCTTGCAATCAACATATCTGTGCTATCTCCTCCAGTGCGTGAACTAGACAACTGAACCCACTGTCCCTTTCTAGATAAGCTAGTAATGAAATAAATGTTTGCGACACCTATTTCAAGTTCTTGGTCCCCAATCATGAATAGTTGGCGATCCACATCCCACCAACTAATCAAATGTTGCAATAACTCAGGCTGGGATCTAATCCCAGGGATCCTGAAGAACATGAGAAACCCGCATGCTCGTAGGGCATCAATACAATCTTGATCCTGAATTGCTTGATGATCTTTGGCTTCATGTCCCCTTTCTTTCCATTCAACCACCATTTTGGACTGATTATCTTGTGGAAATCAATTAAACAAAATTTCATGAGCTTCTATGGAGGAAAAATTCAAGAAAAGTCATTCAACATGGAGGATTTCACACACAGAAATTTTACCTCGGTGCCAGCGCGACTGTGTGTTAATTTTCATGCGCTGCCAGCACGATGGCCTAGTTGACCATAGGGTGAACAACGCAGGTCTGATGGGTAAAACCTACGTTGATCACCCTTGACATAAAATTTGTGAAAATCCTCTTAGCAACCTAATCTATGGATGAAAATGCATGAAATAAGTACCAAAATGAAGGGAAGGGACATATCTCTTACCTGCAACAAACGACTCAGCGAATGGTGTCCGCTCGTACTCCTTGCCTGAAAATCGAGGTAAAATATATTAATGAGGTAAAATGCTCTCAGATTTGCTAATTGGTGAAATGGTAAAAATGATTTACTTTTTGGGCTTTATATAAGTTTTAAATAATAATTTTTAACAAATTAGGGTATATTTCACTCATTTTTTAAATATTTTTCCTTGAAATCAGTAATGTGCGTTTCCTTGAGCAGCAAAAGGTCATGCATTCTTGGTGATGGCGATTTATTTTGACTGATTCAACGAGTTTTATTTTATCGCTTTTTCGGACTCGTAAAAAATAAACGAAAAAGCGACCCCCTAGAGTTATCTTTAAGCTCTTTTTTGATTCTTGAAAAATGAAAAGATTGCCAAGTGATTGTCATTTCGAACTCGTTAAAGTAAATGAAATGACGTCTACTCAGTACAAGTTTAATCCTTTTCCGGACTGAGATAGACTATTGTACAAAAAATGAATACCTTAGTCGAACATGGCTAAGAGTTTCTCTTGGATATTGTTTTCTACCTTTTCAGGTTCAAGAGATGATTTATGAAAAGGGACCTTTGGAGTTTTCTTTTCCGTTTCTTTTTCAAACTCTCTAAACATGAAAAAGATGTTGAGTTTTCCATCTGTCGGACTCGTAAAACTTAAACGATGCAGGACTTGTCACCATGACAAGAATAAGTTTCTCCTTCCTAGGGCTTGTAAACCTTACTAGGATGGATTCATCTGAAGGATGAACTTATATGGAAATCATATGTTATCCCCTTCAAGCTTGTAGTAAAAAATAATGGGGTACTCACTTGAAATGGTGGGGGAAAATGTGAAAGTGACCATCTCTTGTATTTTGTAAAGGAAGCATGTTGATCTTGAACATGACACTCATTTGTTTCTCATGCCGGGTTTGGGACATCCACACTTAGTCACGTGCCTTCTTGGGTTTCGGAAATCCATTTTGCCTCTCATTTGATTTTACCACTTTGTCATAATGACCTTTGATCCTATGTTGATCTGGATTTAAACATGAATGCAACAGATTATAGAGATAACCATAAACACATAGATGCAACAGAAATAATACTTCATTTCATTAATGTAAAATAATGATATATGCTTAGAAATAGAAATGGAAATACACCAGCGAGGGCGATGGTAGCTTATCTTTGAGAAGAGATGCGGCGGCTACATGCCTTTGAACTGAACTATAATGAGGCTCAAGGGCTCTTTTATTATTGAAGAATAAGAGAAAACCCTAAACAACCAAAACCCTAACCAGAGGAGATGCAACACCAAGAGTTTATGGGCCTCGTTGGGGTGAGTTGGACAACCAACTTCCCGGGGTCGTGACTTGGTCATATTATCTCCGTTTGATGCGCATGATAGCCCATTGGGAAGATCTCTCCAAGGACTATGACGAAAAAGACGATTTTAGACAAAAAATAGCTGGCGGTAGATTTCCAAAAAAATGTCGTTTAGGGCCTCAAAATGGCTCCGGAAGTTTAGGACCCAAAAAAATGGTAAAAATAGTAAACTGTGCTACAATTAAGGAAACTGAAAAAATGAAAGAAGAAATGGTGGGGGTCTAAGTGGAATTGGCAGGTGGCCACCAATATCCACCTGGATCATTCCTCCCCCCTTAGGAAGCAATAGTCCCCATTGCATTGAGTTCCTCCATGAGATGAGGAAACTTTTGCTGAACTTGGTCCCTGGTGAGCCATTTGCCCCAGTGAAGGAGTTGGCCTGCTTTGACAACTCGATACAGTTGGATATTCTGCTAGTGAGTGTGCTTGATTTGTGTCTCCATGATCTGATCAGTTGCAGCTTGTTCCATGCAATCTCGATTTAACTCTATGGGTGTGAGCTGTTCTGCAATGTCAGATGTGTCTAGTAATGGTGGAAAGTATGGCCGAAGGTGATCCACATTGAACATTAGGTGCAGGCCAAGGAATGGGGGAATGTTGAGCTCAAATGAATTGTCTCCCACAACCTTGGTAATGGTGTAAGGACCATATCGGAGTGGTCTGAGTTTCCGATAGGCTCCGGTAAGGCGTTTCTTTTGAAAATGCAACCAGACTTTGTCGCCCACTTGAAACTTGTGTGGCACCTGATGTTGATCATGTTGCTGCTTGTACTTGGAATTTGATTTCTCCATAATGTCATGGACCTACTGGCGAATATGTTGGATGTGCTCAATGAAGTTGTTTGCCTTATCTATTTCGGACTGGACATGAGCTGAATTTGCGTGAGTAGCTGCAAATGGCATGGCCACATCAATGGGACATAGTGGCTGGAATCCCAAGCCCATATGAAAAGGGTTGTGGCTAGTTGAGATGTGGAGAGCCCAGTTGTAGCTGTGCTGAACATAGGGGAGGCTCTCGTCCCGTGTGCGTGGATTCTTTTAGTCGTGCATACACATAAGGTGTACGATCATCCTATTGACAACCTCTGTCTGGCCATCAGTTTGAGGATGGAAGGTTGTCGACTTAGTGAGTTTGGTGTCCAACATCGACTAGAGACTAGACCAAAATGTACTGAGGAACTTGCTATCCCGATTTGAGATGATAGATTGTGGGATCCCAAAGTGACCTACACTCATTCAAAGAAGAGTTTAGCAGTGGCTTCGGCTGTGATGTTCTTCTTGTAGGATACCATAATGGCCATCTTCGAGAACCTATCGATGACCACAAAAACATAGTCGTTTCCATGCTTAGTGGAAGGAAGGCCTGACATGTAATCCATGGAGATGGATTCCCAAGGTTGAATAGGGGTAGACAAAGGGGTATAGAGGCCGTGCTTCTTGATGGTCGATTTGGCAATGGCACAAGAAGTGCATGATTTGATGTACTTCCTGACATCTTGTCGAAGATTTGGCCAATAGAAATACTTTTGCAATATTGCCACCATTTTCTCGACCCCGAAATGCCCAACAATAGGACTGTAGTGTGCTTCCCAAATCATCTTGGCATGCTCGCTTAAAGGAACACAAAGGTGACCTAGGTGGCATAACATGGCATCCTGGAGGCGAAAATCTAGAACATGCTGACCCTCCAAGAGTGTCTGGTATGTGTGGCCGAATTCTGAGTCGCTTTTGTAGAGAAGTGGCCAGTTAGAAGTCTCGTGCCCACAAGAGTTGAGCACGGTGGTTAACGCCATGATTAGTGGTTGACTGAGGGAATCTGCAACATTATTGGTTCTGCCCTTATTATACTTGATATTCAAATGGAACTGTTGCAGGTATGTGGACCACTTCTAATGGTGATCATTCTGCAATTTCCCTTGGGTCTGTATGAACTACAGGGGTCGGTGGTCTATGTGGATGACGGTTTCCTTCACCAAAATGTAATGCTTCCATTGTCGGTAGGCCTGCACAATGGAATACATCTCTTTATCATAAGTGGGATATTTATGGACTGTGTCTGAAAGTGTCTCACTGTGATATGCCACTGGATGCTCGTGTTGAGTAAGGACTGCCCCAATAGCATAGTTAGAGGCATCTATCTTGATCTCAAATGGTTGTTGCAAGTCTAGTAATGTGAACACTGGTGCCAAGAAGAGGCGATCTTTCAACTCTGTGAATGCCTTCTGTTGAGATTCAGACCAAAATAATTTTTCTTTCACTCCTCCCTTGGTGACTTGACTCAAGGGCCAAGTGATATGAGAAAATCCCAACACGAACTTGTCGTAAAAGTTGGCAAGACCTAGAAAGTTGCGAAGGTTTGTCAGAGTGGTAGGAGATGGCCAATCCCGAATGACTTGGATTTTGGCTAGATCCACATGCACCCCCTGTTCATCAATAATGTATCCCAGATACTAAACCTGGGTCATGCCAAAAGTGCATTTCTCCATATTGGCACATAACTTGTATTGCCGCAATGTTTGGAGAACCTGTCGGATGTGGTGGAGGTGCTCTTCCCAACTCTGGATGAAGATCAGGATGTCATCAAAGTATGCGACTACAAATGACTTGGTGAATGGCCGCAAGATGTCATCCATTGGCCTCATGAATGTTGCAGGAGCATTCATCAATCCGAAAGGCATAACCAACCATTCGAAAAAGACCTGGCTTTGAAGGCAGTCTTCCACACGTCGGAGGGTTTGATTGGTACCTAGTGATATCTCAACTTCAAATCGATCTTGCTGAAATATTTTGCCCCCTTCAGTTGGTCCAGGAGGTCATTAATCCATGGGATTAGGTACCTATTATAGATAATGATCTTGTTTAGCACCCGATAGTTAATACAAAGTCTCCAAGTCCCATCCTTCTTCTATACCAACATGATCAGACTCCCACATGGTGATGAACTCAAACGGATGTGAACTTTCTGCAGCAACTCCTGAATCTGCCTCTCAATTTCATCATTCTCCAGAACAGAGTGCTAATAGATTGGTCCATTGGGCAGCGGTGCACCTAGGGTTAGATCGATGGAGTGCTTGACTTGACAGTGCAGAGGAACCCCTACGAGGGAAGTGAAGATGTCCTCGTACTCCTCCATGACCTTGTCCATCTGTAGTTGTCGCGTGGAGGGACCTTGACTGGAGGTCGTGGCCATTGTCTTCTTTCCTTGAGGGCGTATCATCAGGAAAACAAATTTCCCGGTTTTAGAAATGAGCTTACTACATTGTTTTGCAGTAACCAAATAGATGGCGGTAGGCAGTGCTACCTCCAATATCCTGTACAACTTATTTCCCAAAGAAACAATAACAACACGGGGCCTTGATTCATACACATCATGTCTCTTCCATAAGTATGGTTGTCCTAATAATACATCACAAACTTCAAGGGGAGAAATGTCACACAGTACCTCATCCATGAAGGGCTTGATGTTGTATGGAAGGCGACATTGCTGGCTCATGCGAAGATCTCGCCCTTGGTGAAGCCACCTGATGGTGTATGGTTGTGGATGTGCAGTGGTCGGTAAGCCCAGCCACTTCACGACCTCTACTGAAATGAGGTTCTTTTGGCTCCCACTGTCAAAAATGAACTGTAGCGGGGAGCCCTTTACCCACATATGGGAGTGGAAGAACGCTCCTCCTCCTCTGGATCTTCGAGTTCCTCCTTCTGGATCTTCGTGGTGGCAATAGTGGCATTGGGCTCCGCATCGATAATTTGCTTCCTTTGTCATTCCCCTTGTCGAGTTCTGACTCAGAGTCAGAACATGCATCTGATTCTAAAACCTTTAGCTCAGCCACTAGTGACTGCTTGGCCCGACACTCACTTGTGTTGTGAGTGAAGCTCTTATGGAACTCACACAACTTTCTCGTGTCCTTTTTCATTTTCATGGTGTTGTTCTTTGCTTGCAACTTTGGCGGGTTGTCTTGGGTCACCCCGCCTTGGCTTTTTCCTTTGTTCTGCGGTTTGGGGGCACCTTTCCCTTGCTTCAGATTCACAGATCCAAAGTCTCGCTTCTTCTGTTTAAACTTTTGCTCGATCTTGACAGCATATCGGTATGTCGTGCCGAGTGAGGAGATGTTTAGGAATTCTATTTCTTCCTAGATGTACTTATGCAAGAAGCCACGATATTTGAGTACCAAATGCTGCTCCGAATCCTTGATACCCAAATTTGTGCAAAGGGTATGGAAAATATTGGTAAACTCCCGCATGTCTTGGTCCCTTCCCTGCCATAGCATGGTCCACTTTATGTATTAATCCTCATGGCTTCCTCCAGGGTAGTACTGCTCCTTGATGGAATCCCAGAATGAATTCCAAGTGGGTGTAGTTGAAAATAGTGATTCTGTACTTTCATCCTTCTACTCGCAGTAGGTTTCCCACCAGTAGTTGACGTGGGGGGCTGCTTTGAGAAGAGCGAAAATAATCTTTTCCTGACTGGAAAAGTCATGAACAGAAAAATGGTCCTCTAGAAGACTTAACCATTTATTGATGACATCTGTGTCTATCTGACCCTCGAATATGGGGAGTTCAAAATTAACTTGTACCTTAAACGGTGTGGCATTTCCAAAGTAGTTGTTGGAAGCCGATGCGTCGTCCCTGGGTAGCCGCTGAAGGAACTGGGCAAAGCTGTCCATCATCACGTTCCTTTGTCGCTCGAGGGATTTTTTGAGCAAGATTTTGATAGGATTTCCTGCCCCCTCATCTTTCTTTTCATCCGCCATGGGAGGCTATTGAATTTTAGAAGGCTGGTCTTGCAAAGGTTCGACCAGTTCAAGCCCTAACTCCTTATATCTCGACCTCGTTAGGGACATGTAAAGAAAAAAATAGAAGAAAAGTAGACCGCTCTGATACCACTAATCCATATTTAAATAGGAACTCAACAAATTACAAAGATAACCATAAACACAAAGATGCAGCGGAAATAAAACTTCAATTCATTAATGTAAAGTACTGAAATATGTTTACAAACAGAAATGGAAATACACCAGCTAGGGCAATGGTAGCTTATCTTTGAGAAGAGATGTGGTGGCTACATGCCTCTGAACTGAACTACAATGAGGCTCAAGGGTTTTTTTATTATTGAACAATAAGAGAAAACCCTAAACAACCAAAATCCTAACTCGAAGAGATGCAACACCAAGAGTTTATGGGCCTCGTTGGGGTGAGTTGGACAACCAACTTCCCGGGGTCGTGACTTGGTCATATTATCTCCATTTGACGCGCATGATAACCTGTTGGGAAGATCTCTCCGAGGACTACGACATAAAAGACAACTTTAGACAAAAAATCACTAGCAGTAGATTTCCAAAAAAATGTCGTTTAGGGCCTCAAAACGGCTCCGGAAGTTTAGGACCCGAAAAAATGCTAAAAATAGTAAACTGTGCTACAATTAAGGAAACTAAAAAACTAAAATAAGAAATGGTGGGGGTCCAAGTGGAATTGGTGGGTGGCCACCAATATCCACCTGGATCATATATTGAGTCAAATGCTGCCAAACTCCGGAGTCATGTCGCCAATATGTTCAAGTGAAGTCCTATTTACATTTCTTTACCATTTATACAATTTCCGACTTTCTGCCATAGTCCTGGATATCACTTATCTACTCTACTACATCCTTTGTTTAGTGTCAATGATGTGGGATTCATTATGACCCTCGCTTCCTATCGACTTCTGCTCATTATCTGGGAAGATGATATAGAAAATCTTTTCCAGTACCTTAGAGCTTGCATGCCTCAATGACAAGTTCTTCACATTCGACGACAATTTTTCATCATTGACCTTCGATCAGATGATTCCACAGGTGATCGAATTCAACTTCATTATTGACATTCGTGGATTGTGTTGATTGTACCTTGAGATCCATTGTCATTATTGGTCATTTATTTCTTGCCTATTAACGATTTACATCATTGACTAGTAATTAGGTGGTTTTCTATCATGTTCGACTTCGATACATCTATTCACATGTTAGAATTTGTATACTGATCGGGTTGAGACAGAGCACAAGACCATGGATTCTGTTTGATAAAATCTAGGTTGCATGGAGTTATGATTCATTCATGATTTTACACATGTTTCTTCTAGACGAATGGCTGTGACCATACCGTGGGTCCATATTCATGATCCTTTCTATTCAGATGGCTATGACCATACTATGGATCCATATACATGATCCCTTCTATTTCGGATGACTCCGTCCATACCATGGATTCATGTATTACTAATTGCCTATTCATGTATCATTAGGCATGATTATCAAAGATGTCAAATATGTATATGTGCTTGATTTACAGGTCTCCTGATGATGTTGTTCTAGTCCTTGCACTGACTTGTAAAGCATCTCAGCCATCACTCCTTGTTCTGCCTTCATGCTTTAGGGGGTATCCGTTACACAATATTTTGTCACACCTCATGTTCACTTCCTGTTCCATTTCCAAAAGTGCTAAAACAATTACAACTGTGCAACATATCCATCATGATATATAGACCAAAACTCCCTGAAGAATCAAAGGAAAACTGCCCTGAGTCAATTTTGAAGAAGGTTAAGTAAAAAACTAATTTTTAGGGCTAGTGCATTTTGCTACACTGCTTGCCTGTGCTGATGGTAGGTTTCACTGTTCTACCATAGCACTAACAACGTGGGTTTTGATATGGAAATCCATGCTGAACCTCTTTTGGCAGGTTTTCCCAAACTAGAGGAGAAGCTTCGTGCACTAGAACCTTCGAGAACAACGAGCTGGTTATTGGTTGTTATTGATATGGTCGATCTCTCCCATTTGGACCTCTTGATCTTATCATTATGGGATTTCCCCTTGAGACATGGACCTTCCTCCCTCTTTTGTGGATCACTAACTCCCTCTTGCTTCCTATAAATCAACTCCCTTCCATCCCAAAACGGTTGGTCGTTAATTGCTGCATTCCTATACTAAGATTATGCTTACATGTTGCCCATTCTAACTTGGAGAAGGAGTTCTTGAAGAGTCTTTGCTTGGAATTGGAAATCCACCAAAAGGAGGTCTCCAACATCAATGCATAAGTTGTATGCTTCCCTTTTTAGCTCATCAATATATACATATGATGCTCACTTTCCATAATTGTGTAAATGTTTATGCTATTATCTTAATACTCCTTGATCTATTAAGTAGTTTATGTTTGATGTATGCCATATATGTTTTTGTATCTTGCATAACTCTTTGATCTTTCTTGCATGTACTTGAATGTGAAGAACAAGTAAGGAGTGAGCCTGGAAGTGAAGGATTCAAAGTCATCTTCAAAGAATTGAGCGATTAGCATCAGAGCTAGGTAAGTTTCTCCTTCTCTCTGCATTCGTTGAACATAAGCTAGGAAAGTGCATGTTAGTTTGTTTAATTTGTTTCTAGACCCACTCATTGGGCTAGAGGTATCACCTCTGTCTGTAGAGGGGATTTACCTTCACAACACATACCTATATGATAGTGATTGGATGACTTTCATGATCAATGAACAAAAGTTTGGACCATTTTCTAAGTATATGAAAATATAACTAAAAGTAGTATGATGACCTGCTTCAACAATTAATGACATCAATGAAGTTGATCTAAAGTTTGGAAGAAAATATGTAGTTGATCAAGACTAGATTTTTGCAAAGATGGACAGGTAAAATCCAAAGAGGTATGTATAATTTTTGTCCTTTAGGTCATGGTGATGATCATAAAAAGGGTTTGCATAAATATTAGAGATAATGACATATAAGAGTTTGATGATATGTTTCATATAAAGAATAATCATATGAAATGGATAAAAAAATCATGACATCACCATTAGGGTTTCACAAAATTCTAGTAGATTTTTTCAATATTTGGATGACAAGTGCTGAATTTTCTAGGGTTTGCAAAAAATTTGCAATTCTTATTGTAACAGATCTCAAATGCCTTACAAATATAGGGGTTTACAACTAAGTCTCTTATGCAGTCGTAGAAATCTACAATTTGTAAGTGATAGGTCTTGGCATCTAGGGTTTCTAGACCCTAGAAAAGTATGGAATAAAAGAAGAAACCCTAGAAATAGAAACCCTAATAGATTGTTTCGCTATGGAAGGAAAGGAACCTAGTTCTTAAGAATGACAGGTATGATGATGTGAAGACAAGGCTTGATGTAAAAGGGTCCAAGATTAAGAGGGAGTCAAATTTCCTCCATAGAGAAGTATTTAACATCTTTTTGATTATTACTAATGTTACTATCTTTATATTTTGTCTCCTTGTTCTTTCATAAGTGTTCTAACCAAAGTTATAGGTCAAGGCAAGTTCTATCTAAAGTTGGACTAAGCAGGTGAAAGAATGTGGCATAACATAAAGGTTGTGAAGGAAGGAGTAGTTTGATGCATACATCAAAGAAGACTTTTAGATGACAATAAAAGGAGGAAGCTATAAAGACCCTAATAAATATGGTATCGAAGCTTGATTATTGGTTTGTTCACAATGATTGATGATTGAAGGATGAATTGCATAAACCAAAACTCTGTTACAATATGAATATGTAAGACTATGCAAAGGAATGTTGACCTTAGAGGGAGAAAATAGCAGAATAATTCCACACCTTGACTAGAGGCTATAGTGATCTAGAAACTCTAATAATGATGAAATATTGTTTGGCTCCCTGAAAAGACATATTGCAAAAGTATGTGCAAAGGTTGGAAAAATAGAAGTTGAGATAAATTGTTCGATGATATTAATGTACCTAGAACTACTAGTTTAGTCTTGGAACACATGGATTGTTTGGATAAGCATGCGGGATGAATTGATATTGGAAGGTTGATATGACTCCTTGAAGAATATAAGGTAGAAATTTGTTATGAATAATAAAAGGAAAGTGCTAGTAGCTATGAGAAAGTTTCGATCCTTGAAAATGAAAGATGGACCATTTGATGAAAAGGTTATATGATGATAAACAAAGATCTAGAAAGTTTTGAGAGCTTAATGTGATATGATGACATTATGATCCGAGAAATCTTGTCATAAATGAATTCAGAAGGTCGAAATTTAGGTATGATGGAATGCGAAGAAGAATCCCTGCAGCTACAACTATATCACCATGGAAGAACAAGCAACTAATTATTGATGAAGTAAGAGACTAGGTAAAATATTGTGGTTATGTTTCCCTTATTAAGAGGGAGTAACGTGGGACATCATATTCTCCAAGTGTCATACAATAGACCAAGAATAACAATCATAAGTCTTAGTGAAGGCACTGGTAGGGAGAATGGAGGATTGGATAAGCATCTAGGACTGATACTCCTTAAGGATTTGGAATCCAAGATAGGAAGTAATCCCATGGACCGAAACTCTTTGAGGATAAAACAAGGTATCTAAGATAAGAGTGTTCAAAGAGTACCGATATTCTTTAAGGATTGGAAATCCAAGATAAGAATAATCTTAAAAGGACATATCTGGTGAACATCTAGATGGGGTATTTGCCTTAAGATGCTATGGTGGTGTCCATTTGTATGCTCCCATCATTGTGCTCTAATTTAGTGGACAAATAGAGCATGGTAGTCAAGGCCTTGATATATTGCTATGTTGACAATGTTTGTCATGATGATGATGCTTAATATGGCTTATCAATCAGACTCTTCATATGAGAGTATTTCAATTTGAGAATATCCTTGTATCTTTTTATGTAATTATGAATACCTCCCTAGTTAAGAAGGAGTGTTGAAAATGTAACTAGGTTCAGTATTCATATTTGTCATTGTAATTATGTATTTTATGTAAAAATAAAAAAGAAGAAAAACAATTTTATGATTATTATTATTGTATTATATTTGTTAAGTCAAAGTTTCAAAGTCTTATTTGGACCTTTATTTTTATTTTTATTTTTACAAAGTAGGTTGCTAGATGTATTAAAAAAAGTAGGGGCAGACTAAGCTCCGGTGTTACAATGGAAGAGCTCACAGTATGAGCTTGCAGCTGAATTACATTGTGACAGTTCACATGAATGCTTTTACTATCCAATTGAAAGATCCTAATACAAGTATAGATTCTGATAAATTGGGACAAAAGCAAGCTGACTTTACAATACATCTAGTCGATACTTATGTGGCTGATCTCCCGAGCATTGGAATCCTCCGGGTGGCTGTCAACTGCTGCAACTCTTGCACTAGAGGAGCTGGTGCTTAGACTGTTTGGACTGTTGATCTTGTCCATCATAAACTTAACTGCTGCAACTCTTGCACTAGAGGAGCTGGTGCTTAGACTGTTTGGACTGTTGATCTTGTCCATCATAAACTTGAGAATCTCAACTGACTCTTGGATGTGCGCATAGGTATTTGAAAGAGCGCTGAATTTCTCCTGCAGAGAAGATATGCGGTGCAAGAATAGGTTGAGGTCGGCCTCATATTTGGTTGTGAGAATCCTTGTGGCAGCATCGATTTTTTCGTCTAGTAAGCGCTGATGCGTTCTGACGTGTTCTATCTCATCTTGAAGGTCACGACAATGCAGGCAATCCTCACTTCGATCCATCAAAAGAACTCCAAAGTTGGCTTGAGGCGACGCTGGAAGAAAACACACACCAACTACTGCTACAAAACTGTACATAGTTCTATAGAAACTATCAGTCTTGGAACTGGGTGCTGTAGCTGGGCAAAAGGAGTCACTAAAGATCACAACAGGGGTACAGTGGAGTAGAGGAGCGGTTCTAATTAAGTCGATGAGGAAGGATCGGTCGAGAGGGGACCTGTAGAAGGAGGCGAGGCCAGAGATGGAGATCGTCGGACAACAGATAGTCACTGCAGATGAAGCAAAGACAACTAAGAGCTTGGGAGAAGGGGCATGGAAATGAGGAGGAGGCTTCCTGAGATAAATAGAAAGCAAGTAGGGGCTTGATGAGTATTGGTTCACATGGAATAGGCATGGGCGATCACGGTTCTTGTAGTCAAGGATTTGATTCACTGTATCAAAATATCTACGATGTGATACGACTGGGTTATCAGGGATTTGCAACAGCATACTTCAGATTTTCTTTGGATTTGGTCAGAGTCCTTTTTAACAATAGCGCAGTTCGTTGGAGGAAAATGATTTGAAACAATCATAGATTTTAGGGTATGAATTGATGTAGGGTTGTATTGTTGCATATGATACTTCCTTTTTCCCGTGAGCAGGCTTGACTAGCCCTTTTGTCAGTGTCTTGATTGTTGGAATGGAGGATGTGATAGAAGTGGTATTCCTGGTCATGCGATAACATACTTTTACATCGATTGATGGTTTGTTGTAAGAAAAGATTGGAAGCTTGTCGACTACTATTCATTAAGATGATTATAATGGCGGAATCACCAAATATGAGGGCTTTTTTGATCCCTTGGGCTTGTAGTTGAAGAATGCCTTGGTAGAGGCCCAGATCTTCGGCTCTATTGTTGGATAGGATTCCTAATCCCCATTCACAAGAGGATATGGGATCACATGAAGGATTGTAAATGATACCCCCTGCTCCTGCTGCTCCTGGGTTAGATTTAGATGCTCCATCAAAGAATAAAGAATGAGAATTCCTTGATTGAAGCCAGTTGCTGAATTCATCCTGTTTTAAGCGTATTTTCCAACTGAGACTGTTTGCTTTGCCCCTAAAATTGTTGATTTTCACTGTTAAAGAATTACTGGTCTTGTCAAGTAGGTTTCGAATGAAGTCTCTTTCCTCTGTCCAAAGACTGGTGGCATCTATTTTTTTTGTTATCTTGGAGGCTATGGTTTCAGTAGCCAGACTTATTGCTTTGATGGAAAGGTGCCTGATTGATGTTACTTTATCTCGAAATATCATGCTGTTTCGAGCAATCCAAATTTGCCATAAAAGAGAAAATGGGAGGGCGTTCCATACTCTTTTAGTGGGATTATGCTTCATGGATTGCCAAGGGTAATTCCTCTTCCAGTTATTTAGAGCTTCGTCGATGGAGTGCTGAGAATTCCAAATGGAAGGTGTGGAGGGGATGATACTATTCCAACATGAGACTGCAAAGGGGCAGGAGATAAAAAGATGCTGTATGAATTCCTCTGCTACTTTACAGTTATGACATCTGGAGGGTCCAACAATGCCTCTTTTTTTTAAGATTCTCTGTAGTGATAATTTTCCCTTGCAGGAGAGTCCATATGAAAAATTTAACTTTTGGAATTGCTTCTGCTTTCTTTAAGATCTTCCAGTGTGTCCATGCTGTCGCTGGGTATTCCTAGCTGCTTAAGTAATCATAGCCTGCTTTGATTGAATAATTGGTTCCTGTAGGATCCCATCTGAATTCATCCTTATCGGTTTTGAAGGTGGGCGCAATACTATGCAGGTGATTGCAAAAAGAATCAAAGCTGCCTTTAAGATGATGGGGGATGGGAGGAAATTTCCATCGCATCCAAACATTGGATGATGCATCCCATTGAGAGATTTGGCCTAAATTACATATACCTTTACTTTGTAAATAAAAGATTATAGGATCCATACCTGGGAGACTGTTTATGGGTGGGTTTCCCATGATTTTATCTGAACCGATGTTTACAGTTGCACCTCCTTTTGGCACTTTGGAGACATTTTGCGCCATGAATGCAATGCCTTTTTTGCAAAGCTTCCATATCTTTGTACAATTTCTACTGGGGATCTCATATGTGAGTAGACGCTACCTTGGCTGGTTGAGGTATTTTGCCTCTAGGACTTTTTTCCACTAGGCTGTTTGATTTTCCAGAAGTCTCCATATCATCTTCCCACCAAAAGCTAAATTCATGAGTGATGGGGATCTTATGCCAAGACCTGCTTTCTCTTGATTTTGGATGACATGTTTCCATTTTACTAGGTTGAATTTTTTCTTCTCATTCTTTCCTCCCTGCCAGAGAAAGAATTTGAGAACGTTGTCCATTTTACGATGGAATGATGCTGGAGCTTGAGCCAGGGAGAATTGATAGAGGGGAAGAGAGGAAAGGCCTGACTTGAGAAGCACCAGTCGCCCAGCTGGATTGAGCCACGAAGTTCCCCATTTTTGAACTTTCCTTTTCATTTTGTCTAATGTTAAATCCCAAACACCTACCCTTGCATTCCCTATACTCACCGTCATTCCCAAGTAACTAAAGCAGTCCCAATTTAACTTACAAGGGACACCAAAAATGTTAACAATACTGTGGATCATTTGAGATGAAGCATTCCATCCATAGATGCAGCTTTTGAGATGATTAATTTGACCCCCTGAGTATCTCATGAATTTATATAGCAAGGATTTGAATCTTCGTGCTATAATGGTGGTCGCCCCCCCTAGCAATAGAGTATCATCAACAAATTGAGAGTGGTTTATATTTTTAATGCCATCTTCAAATTTAATGCCAGTGATGAGGCTTGACTGCCTCTTATGGTCAAGCGCACAGCTGAATGATTTTTCCATTAGGATGAAAAGATATGGGGATAAGGGGAAACCTTGTCTTAATCCTCTTGAGGATTGGAAGGAAGGTCTAGGTCTGTCATTGATGAGGGGAGCGATCCATGGGCCAGAGATACAGGCTCTTATGATATTAAGAAGGGGAGGAGAGAAACCCATTTTCTGAAGAACTGCAAATAGGAAAGAATGCCTTACCTTGTCAAAGGCATTGGCCAAGTCTAATTTCAAAATAAAGCCTTTTTCATTCCTTGAATGGATTGAATGTATAACTTCCTGAACCAAAAGAATAGAGTCTGAAATTTGTCTATTAGCCATAAAGCCTCCTTGGTTTTCAGAAATTAGCATCGGTAGGAGAGGTTTGAGATGAGAGGCTATGATTTTAGTGAAGATTTTGTATGAAGAATTGCATAATGATATTGGCCTGAAGCGAGAGAAATTGGAAGGGCGGTTCTCCTTAGGAATGAGGGCCAGATGAGTAGAGTTTGTATAACCTCCTATTTTGCCTTTTCTTTGTATCCACTTGAAATATTTGATGAGATCCTTTTTTATCAACTCCCAGTATTCTCTATAAAAGCAAATTGGGAATCCATCCGGTCCAGGTGCCTTGTTAGGCTGAAGGCTCCAGATTGCTTCCAATATTTCTTTCTCTTTTATTTCTTCTATCAAATTTTTGTTTAAATCAGCTGTGACTTTGGTTGGCAAGTGCTGTAGTAGGTCATCACAGAGTTCTTCCTCCTCTGTTTCAGTTAAGAGTTCCTTAAAATTGTCTGTGGTAGCCCCTTTGATATCTGCTTGTTCAATATGTGGGGTCCTTGCACTGTCTATGATGGCTGTTATGGTATTTTTGATTTGTCATGCAGTGCCTTGTTTGTGGAAGAAGGAGGTATTCTTATCCCCGCTTTCCAACCAGATTTGCCTTGACTTAATGCGCCACTTTTCTTCCTCCTTTCTTTTGGTTCTGCACAATTGATTGTAAAGTTTTTCTTCTTGTGCCTTTTCATTCTGGAAATACTCCTTTTGTTCTATTGCGCATTGAAGGTCTTTGATTTTGGATTTCAACTCACGTTTTTTCCCTTCAGGTTCATTGTATTGTGTTTTGGCCCAATTTTTTAGTGCTTTTTGCACATTTCTTAACTTGTTCTCCCATATGGAACCTGGAGATCCTTCAATATGTTGACCCCAGGTGTGCTGGATGATATTTCTAGCTGCTTGATAATCGCTCCATATGTGATTATATTTGAATGGAAGTGGACAGAGGGGGTAGTGTATGTCCATTGCTAATGTGATTGGGTAGTGATCTGAAGTTGCAAAGGGCAAAATGAAAGAGTTGACAACTGAAAATGATGAGAGAAGGGAGATTTTGACCAGGAACCGATCTAGTCTCTCCATTATATTACTACTACCCAGTCTACGATTACTCCATGTATATTTTCGATTTTTTGGAATGATATCTATCAAGTCACCGCTTTGCATTATGTTTTCCATTTTATTTTTGAATGGATCTGGCATAAAGCTTCCCCACGCTTTTCATTGGCATGTAAGATTAAGTTGAAGTCGCCTCCTAAGATGATGTTACTGTTATCTTCTTCCATTATGTTTTTACTGAGAGAGTCCCAACAAACTTATTTATCCATGTAGTGATTAGGGGCATAAACATTAAAAACGACAATCTACTGTTTACTCATGTTATTTCTGAACATGATCCCTGGTCCTTGGAGTCGCTGCGAGTAATTCTAGGAGGGAGGGGATCTGATAAAAGGTGGGGGGAATGGTCATAGAATGGGGGGAAGAGGGGGGTTCAGGTAGATTCAAGGGAATAGGATCATCTTCGGGGAGGGAGAGGACATGGAAGGGATTGGAGGATGGAGGAGATTGAAGGGATTTCTTCATTCCAGGGGATTGAGGTCGATGAGGAGAGGAAGGAGGAGGGGATGGGGGCAAGGCGGTAGGGTTATGGGAGGAGAGGGGGGGGAATGAGAGGAAGGTCCAGATTCATTGGGCAGATTGAGACCAGGGGCTGATTTTTTCCTTTTTACCACTTCCCATTGTTGTTCTTGTGAGTTGTTATCAACATTAATGAGCTTAGTGTAGCAGTTAGCAAAATTCCCATACTCATGACATACCTTACACTTGAATGGGATCTGTTCGTAATTGAACTGTTGTATGTGCGACCATTCGTCAACTTTGAGCTTGATGGCTTCTGGAAGGCTTTTACCCAGATCAACCTCAACAC
The DNA here is from genome assembly GCA_000404065.3 of Pinus taeda. Taxonomy (NCBI): domain Eukaryota; kingdom Viridiplantae; phylum Streptophyta; class Pinopsida; order Pinales; family Pinaceae; genus Pinus; species Pinus taeda. The sequence goes on along the minus strand of APFE030250079.1, from coordinate 17,714 downwards.
ATATACGGGCACATGCCTGCATATTATCTCTTGGCTCGCTCCGATCAATATATTTGCCGACCGCATTTCCAATGGCACACACTGATTCATCTCCCCAGCAATGCAATGGGAGATGAGGGAAACGAACCCAAAGAGGAACCGCATTAGGGATATCTAGCTCTGGATCGAAATCCGGCATCCATTTGTTTGAATACAGATCTCTGGAGTCCATGAAGTAAGGGCCATTGTGAAATATCAAGTCCTTTTCGTCCTTTGTCTCAAAGTGGAAGGTGAAGTATCCCTTCTCGCAGAATCTAATAGCAATTTTCCCTTGAATTTTGTCTGCCCAATTCCTTTCCACCCACCTCTGAACATTTTTTGGTGAGGGCCAAAGACCTGTAAATTGCCCTATCAGTCCCTTTTCTGCCAAAGCAAGAGCAGCCATTCTAGGCAAGGTAGGAGGAAGGGAAACCTCCTGTAATCCCTCGATTTTTTTAACGAATTTGGAGATAGCAGGACGAGCTCGTTGGGGCGGTAAGGAGTTGATAAGTGCAGAAAAAGCTTGTTGCTAAGCTACCTCCTCCGGTGGAGCCTCTGGAGGGGCCATCTGGGAAGAAACCGAGCGATCCAGAGGAGAAAAGGCGGGCTCTATCGTTGTAGAAGATGCAGATGGCCACAGCAGCAGCAGAGCGCGCGCTAGGGCTAAATTCTGAGCTGACTATATCTCATTGTTCATTCTCCTTCATTCCTCCTTCTCTATATTGCATAATCATCAAAGTCTTATTTGGACCTGTTGTTAATAAAAAGGAAAAATAATATTTCAAATTGTATTTTAGTCAAAATTACCTCTAGATTCCAAGTTGATCCAGCCTATCAAGTCAGCTCTGCCCCAAAGAGCATGTCTATTCGAACCCCTCTGTGCAATATAAATAGATGGTGAGTTGAAGTCATTTGTATACAAAAGAAATTTTCATAAGTTGGTCTAAAATATCACATATAGGAATAACGAAGAAGAAGAGGGTCGAACTTTGAAATTATCTAGCAAAAAGAAGGGTTTCTCATGAAGTTTGAGTTTGTGGAAGTTCTGCCATGATACATCTCTTTTTGAGTGAATCTATACTTGTTACTGATCCCTTGTTGTTGATTAAGACAAAGGGTTTGACTTGGCATCTAGAGTGTTGCAGTCTTTCTATGGTCATGGGTCTTGGTCATCTCACTTTGATAATATTCTATAAGAAGATAATTTTTCTGGGTTTTCCCCTTGGAAGGGTTGTTGTAATGTTTATCGAAGGCAGTTATTAGCTGCAAAACTGTGTTGAGAAACCAATTTAGCCAATCCTTAGGTTCAAGTTGGCCCTCAAACCAAAGGGGGCTCCTTCAAGTGTTAGGAGGCTTTAATGTCGCCCACTATCACTGAACAACAACCTATGAAGCAAAATGGCTAGATCTAGGGGTTGTTGTATAGGGTGGTTGCTTCGGGTTTCCAATCCCTGCTTAACAAATAATACATTCTCTTGTAGAGATCTTATCAAAGTGCCAACGTTTAATTATGACAATGAAACATAGCTAGAAAGGTCTCAATAGAGGAATGGAGGAGAAATTAGATAATCAAATATCCTCCCTAAATATTCAATTATCTAATAAGAGCATAAACGTATATAATAACTGCTATAGTGAACACAAATACATTCAAGTATAGCATAGAAGCAACAATCTAATGATTTATGGGTGACCAATTAAACAAATTGTTCAATCTTTTATTTAGTATAGAACATAACTTTGCATAGGGATGTTAGGGAGGCTGATACTTAGCCTAGCCCTTCCCAATGTCCTATACTACCTCAAATATTTGTAGAAAAGATCATGTAATTATAGGAAAAGACATATATAAGAAACAAATTTTGTCATTAACTAGAGGCAGAAGCCCTTGATTAAAACCCTATAATAGTAGGCTTCACAAAAAACTCATGGTTTTGGCATCAGAATCCAACCCTTTTACATTACTAATAATGAAACATATAGAAAAATACATCTCCTAAATTGTTACAATTTCCCCGAAATAAAAATCTAACCAATGCACTAAAAATAAAAATAATCTATGAATAAATGCATGAATTTTGAAATTAATGAAAATCCTCTACCTTTGAATTTGCATAATGCTTCTTTGACTGTTGATATTCCCGTTCAAAATCTTTAACAATTTCACGATTGGTGCATATTTCAAAAATTGTATTCTTTGAAATCTCTTTGCTGCCTGAAAGTTCTCATCGAATCTCTCAATCTATTGATTCTTCATAAAACTTGGAATGTTGTTGTACCCTACAAATGAGTTCATTGTCCTTTTGATGAGGGAAACTCTACCACTTGTGCAATTGAATACCTAATTTTTCTCTTGAAATATTCTTCAAATCCTGCTAGCAAAATTCGATCTCTGATCCATAATCTATTCATTCTAATTTGCCACTTGCTTCCTTTTATTGTTGGGTATGATCAACTGCTACAAGGTTTCTTGCCATTTGTTTATTTGTCTACTCATTCTATGCTAATTGATTGCCACTTGTTTGAATACTCCGTTTCCAGTCTCTAGGGAAAAAACATTTCAACTCATCATCATTGGTCTCTTCCTCTTTTGTCTTGACTTGTACATTATCTCGATTAACAATCTTGTGCCCTTGTCTCAGTCCTTCAATTTTTCTTTGACCAAAAAACCAGTTTGGATTTTTCAACTATATTTCACTTGCAACTCATTTGACTAAATGGCTTCACAACTAGCCCATTATTAACAAAAGGCCTCTTAGTTGATGAGCTAGATGCTACAAACTAATTGACCATGGGTTCTACAAAGTTGTTGATGGTTCTCCCATGATTACAATAGTTGTTACTGTAAAAAATGCCTCCTTGAATCTTTATCAGGTAATGATAGTAATTTTCCTTTCATGAAATCTCTGAAATATATGCCACTTCAATTGACACAACATTCAAACCCATATATAGGTAAAGCATGAAATTCAAAAGGAATGTGATACATTTTAGAAATTTTGATAATTTTTGATCAACTGATTGTAATGCTTAACCCAGATATAGTAGGAAACCATCTCAACATAATAACTTATGGAAAGAATTGACAGAATAATGTTTGTAATAATAATTAAAGATTCAAAATGTTCTTTTCCTTGTGTAAAATTTTTGTAACTGAGTGTGTTAATTGCAATCTTCATCAAATCAGACCAGAAAGTTCTTTTAGTAGAGTGATTATGGAATGAGAGCATGCGCCAAATTTTAGTCTATATCTCTAGTCATCATGTGCGAAAAATGACCCCTTTACTCAGTTTCAAACTTTTTCTTTGAAGCCAGACAAGCATTTTTATCATTTTTAATGCATTCTCTTATCTTATAAAGCCTGATCGATGCTCTTCTATCAAAAGTGGTCAAAATATAACTTTAATTCACTAAAATATTGGTTCGTGACTCGAATCATAACAAACCCAATATTTGGAAAATTATGACTCGGATCATCCACAATACTATGTTCATCTTGTCGCTGTTTCGAATCCCAAAGGGGATCCATCTTCAGGACATAAAATGAGAGATAAATTGAGAGAAAAATTTACCGACCAAATGAGATAAATAAATACCTAATGAATAATAAATTAAAAGCCAACTAATTCATAAACCTAAAATATATATACTTTTTATTTAAACCAACATATATTAAAAACCTAATATGAATTAAATAAATTTTATATAAATAATAATAATTTAATTAATTTTTGAATATATATTAATTAATAAATCCATTTCATTGAATATACAACGTTTATAGATAATTAAATTTAATGAGTAATTTTTTATTTATTTATTTATAATATTAATTTAATACATTAAATACCTAACTAATTCAGTAATAATAATTTGATATTGGTTTAAATTTATATATATATATATATTTTTATTTTTTTTTTATAAATTAATTTTATTTAAAAAATTTAGTTTTATTTTATTTAATATTTTTATTTTTATTATTAATGATAAAACCCAATATTGTAAAACAAATTATGTTCAGACTACAACCCATATAATTTGGTTAAATGTCACTTTTGCAAGCACTATCCACCAACTTTGAAAAGGGAAAAAATAACCTCACGAACATGGTAATAATAATGTGACAATGTGCTATGAAGGGAAAACCCAACTAGGTCAAATTTAAATATCTGAATTCCTTTGAATTCGAAAAATTTCTTTCCTTAATAACACTATGTAGGTGATAACCAAATCCCACAGGTTGTGGTAGAATTAGACCTAGAACAAAATCTCGTAGTACACATCGGTATCCATCCATTAGTGTTGCTATTATGAATGCATTTACTCGATTAGAAAATGAAGTTTACCCTCTGATGAAGTTTGAAACGATCCATCATAATTTTGATGCGGGGTTTGTTGGGCGGTAAGCGGTTTTGTTGCAATTGGGTCCATAATTCTCTAGAGTGTGCCACATATAAAATGTTATTTCCATAAAACAACCTATTACACACCCCCCTTCCATTAAATGTCAAACGACTTGGGGGTGCACAATTCCACTGTGAGTGTTGATCTTTGATCTTTGAACATTTTTTTTGTGCAATCATGAAGAATTCTCAAATCATAAATCTTATCACAAGGGGATCATTGATTTTATTGAGCACATAAATCTTTGGCATCTATGATGTGAAACAAATCAACAAAATTAAATCAACTTCCCAACGAAAATCCAATTCCATATGTCCTTGTTATCATCTCCCATTGCATAGTGACTTAGCATAAATCCTCGGGCTTCATATGCTAGATAGAATATTCCTTTTGAGTGATTCGGGCACTTGGATTCTCATTCAACAATTGGTATTGTGTTTTTAGTTGTAGATATAATACATGGCACTTTTTTTTAATTAATTAATTTTATTGCAGGCATGGGATTTTTCCCATATGCATCATGTAAAAGAATACCTTAGTATTTGTATATACCATTACATTGACTACATTTCCATGTGTAGTGTGTAACCACCCCTCTCACATTTACCCGCTTTCAGAAGCTCTCCAGGGTAAACATGAGATGAGTGCTACTATGACATGACCCGACCTCCAAGTTCCAGTTATGAAAGTGGGGCCTACAAACCGACAACTCACTGTCATCTCTCAAGGGCTGCATATCACTTAAGACTCTGACAACCACCCTAGGTGATCAATCCCTCAGCTGAAACCCGATTTCACTAGCTTAACACCCCAACCACACCCTTGACACACTATGCATGCGGTTATGAGCCTATAACCACAACCATAAGCCTGTCTACCAACAGTTATGACCCAAAACCCTTTGTTCTGTGCATGCGGTCGTGAGATCTATGCCACTTTTTCAGGCTAGCCTCTAGATCACTACCCAAAACTACTTGTAACTTTCCAGAATCATGACAATGATGATAAAAATGCTAAACAATCAAAACTTGGGCAAAATCTTGACCTAGACATGCCTAGTACATGATAGACATTTCATCAAACATATGCTAAACATATAAGCTACAGGTCATGATTACATATCTGGTCATAAAATTTTGAACTTCATCTGAGAATCACCAAAAAGGCTCAATGCCCGCTCATGCTAGCTACAACAACACTTGTTAGCAAATGCATTCATCAACCATTCAATAACCTATCAAATCATGATTAAGATCCATAACTAGATCACATCATAGAACCATGCATATAAATAGAATATAATCAGAATAGAAACCATGACAAATCAATCATAATATCACATAATAATCAGTACATGTGCTCATAAATCACGATAGGGAAAATAACTTATATTAACATATGCAAAAACCAACCAAGTTAGGGACTTCCATGTACAACCCAACCATAGATTAGGCTGAACCAATCTCTCTTTCATCCAATCACCCCCATGCTATATTCCAAGCATGAATGTGGGATCTCATGGTATAAATCAAGACATAATCAAACATGAAATATAGAGGTTAAGCCACCTCTACCCTTAAACTACCGTGATATCACCTAAATAGGTCCCGAGATCACAAAACCAAAACAAGCTTGGATGCCTCAGAATTCCTTCACCATACATAGAGGAATTTTCTTGTTTCCAACCACCTATCGAGGGCTTCTTGGAGTAAACCATATCCAATCCCAACCCGTGGGATTTTCCTAAGACCACATCACCCAGATCCAAAATATTTTAGAAATCCAAAGCTCAACCAAGAATAAATCCCATCATATGGCTATTCAGGAAATGGAAAGGCAAACCTGAAACCACTGTAAATCCAGGAAATCCCATGCCAATGATAGCAAGAATAAATAATAAACCAATGCATGAACCATGAATTTGGATCCAGGCATGTTAAATCTCAAAAATACAATGTTACCTGCAATCCATAGCTAAATTATGTCCTTAATTGTTTTTGCCCTAACTTCCTCTTGTTGTCCCTTGTTTTTCTTTGCTAGCTTGTATAAGTGCTTGTTCTCTCTCCTTTGTTACACCTGCTCAAAAGGTGGGCAAAAGTTGTTAAATGTTTCTCATATTCCTTTTTATTATTTATTTCTAGTCTCCTCCTTTCCCTTTTTCCTTGTTCTTTAATTTTCCTCCATTTTCTCTCTAATTTCCCTTGCATTCATATTTGTGTCTCTTCACCTTCCTTTTCTCCTATTTTCCATTATTTCTCATAATTAAATTACATTTATTGCCTCTTTTCCTTTGCCAATGCCTTTTCCAATTTTCATAGTCATAATTAAACCACAAGTGGTGCCCACTATAATGTTTACATGCCTTTCAACTTGGAATACCTATCCCATGACCTTGGTCTTTATTTTATTTACATGAAAAATCAACCTGGGGCTGTTACATAGTGCACCAAAATGCCCCTTTTGGCCTCCTCCCTTAGCTTGTGCTTGTTGCGTTGAGCATTGCTTGACTTGATCATGATATGTGATGCTTAGCACTTGATACATAGTATGATGAAATATGATTTGAGATAGTTGATTTGGAGATTAGACACTGACCCAATGTTTTTCTTTTTAACGAGACTATGCATAAGAACCTCAGAAAGCTAACAAAATGTCAAGAGGAAGATCAAACATATGGAACAACTCTTAATGAGATTGAACTTTGACTGCAACCTTTAGCATTTTTTCCCCGCTCTCCTTATTGGAGGAACTCCACTCTATATAGACTATTTCTTGATGAATCTGAGGAATATTTATGTTGTGAATACATTCAAGCTGACAACAAATTGATTTCATTTCAATTGTTTTTAAGATACGTAGGCAAAGTTCCTTTCATCATAAGTTCCAATGAAAAAAAGGTAAAGTGCATAAAAGAGGCAAAACTAAAAAATACCATATTTTTCTTGATTTGCCCTTAGGGTGAAACTTGTGATGAAGCATCCAATGCTATATATCTCAACGTCCATTAACCTTAAAGACCCAATAAAATTTTCTATCATCCATTGTTTGGAAAACAAAAACTCTCTTATTCTCTTAACCCTTCTCTTCTTGTTGGGTTGAAAAGTGATTCTTGAAACCTTCCTCCTCCTTAAAAGTAATCAAAATTCCCAATATTTGCGCACCTTAAAACTATAATTAAGCAGAAAGACCAAGTACTTGATGGTGTGGAATATTTCTAGGTTAAGAAATTCAATTTATACCAAGATAGTAGCCTTAATACTAGGTATTAGATCATCTGAAAGTCTTATTGGCAACTAAAAATACAAAAGCTAGATTATCTCATATTGCACTGTTCTCTGGGGGTTTCCTTCTTTGTATCCAAAACCAAGGACCACCATATGAAATACAATTCATAGATTTCTAAAAACAATGGACCATTAAGTAGATTATATATTTGGCCTTTGTCATTCTTTCCCTAGCAACACAAAATTGGTGTATCATTTTGCCAACAAAATGTTACATACAAACTCGATCCTAGGAAAAAAATTGGCAATTCTCAAAGCATTTTGAAAAATTCTTAACATTTCAAAGGGGTCAAAAAATGTTACAATAAGGGTTTTTCTCTCGCTTGGAGCCCGTTGTAGCTCCTAGAGACAACCTCTGGGTTGAAAGGAGACCCGTGTCTAGGACATCTTGATGAGTTCTTCAAGGGTCTACTGATATTTTTTTATTACACTCAGTATTTATCATCTTTGAGATGAAATTGATTTAGAACCTTCCTCAAGAGGAGAAATAAAAATTTGAATGCCAAATATAACTCATAGAAGCATTAATATCTGGCTCTAGCGCCAACATCATATACACATGCAATTTTATAGGTCATTTGTATTATACCACATGGAAGAAATAAAGAAGAAAGAAAACCAACGTACATGGCCTAAATTTAAGAATCGTGTTCATTGAAGTTTAGCGTAAAACATATGAGAAGAATGTTTAAATGAAGTGCTAAGATACATGGAGCACATTTTAAGGATAACAATTCATATCAGTGATATGCATATTTACACTACAAGAAAAAAAGGTCATTGGTGAGGGTCATGCTTGTGACAACCTTTAAGGTTTGTCACTAAATGTCGTATATGGTGATGGTCTTTAAAAAAGCGTTGTTGTAAGTGTATATAGTGATGGTCCTTTAAGATCTGTCACCAAATCCATTTTCATTGACACTTTTGGTGAGGGTCGTTAAAGGCCCATTATTAGTTCTCTCTTTGGTGACACTTCTAGTGACGATCTTTTATTGACCATCACCAATGATATTTTTGGCTACTTTTAGTGACGGTCAATAAATGTTCATTATCATTGATCATTCCAATGAGTTTTTTTATGATGCTTCATGCCTGTGACGGACCTTTAAGGTCCATCACCAATGTCGCATATGGTGACAATCTTTAAAAAATCGTTGTTGTAATTGTATATAGTTATGGTCCTTTAATGTTTGTCACCAAAGCCATTTTCAATGACACTTTTGGTGAGGGTCATTAAAGGCCCGTCACTAATTCTCTCTTTGGTTACACTTTTTGTGAGGGTCGTTAAAGGCCCATCACTAATTCTCTTTTTGGTGACACTTCTAGTGACGAGCTTTTATTGACACTCACCAATGCTATTTTTGGTTACTTTTGGTGACAGTCAAAAAATGTTCGTCATCATTGATCATTCCAATGATTTTTTGATGACACTATGTACCTGTTACTATAATTTTTGTCAAAAGATAACGATTTAAGACCATTGCCGTGGAGTCTTTTTCATTATGTGTCCAAGGTCATAGTGGTTATAATAGTAAGTCAATTTGTTAAAAATTAATTAGTGTGCATCGTTTCCCTCAAGTCATAAGAATATAGTTTTCCTATGAGTCAACACATGATTCATCTCTATTAGGTTTATTATCTAGCAAATTTCCTTTAAATAAAGTTCCATTAGTGTGTGTAGGAACTATATTATTTAATACATAATCAAGCTCTGTCAATTCTATTAATGAGAGATACCTAACACTCCTCAACACTCATGGAACACCTTAACATTATTTGGAACAGTACACTAACATTCCTTGGCACCTCACATGTCTTGGAACATCTTTGCACTTGGAACATCTTTGTACCTAGAACATCTTGCCATGAGTAGGATTCCAAAGCACATGTTGGCATGCCCTAGCATAGCATAACACTCCCCTATCATGAGTTGGCATGCCCTGTAGTCCCTAGCATGCCCTGGAACACCTTGTCATAATATTGCATTGGCAAACATTAGCACTTGGCACACATTGGCACTTGGCACACATTGGCACTTGGCATGTATTGGAACATATTATTAGTGTGCCTAGCATGCCCCTTTTGAAAAAAATAAAGTCCTAACTTATTAACCCTCTTATGTGTTCATTTCCTTGCATTTTAACTTGGTTATTCCTTTTTTTTTTTCCTTGAAACTCCTTGACGTATATTGCCATACTCTAGAACCATGCACATCCTAGCATGTCTTAGCACCTGGCATGCCTTGGCACTATTTGGCACATGTTAGCACACTCTGAAACTACCTAGCACACTCTAGCACTTCTTGGCATTCCCTGATATTCCCTGGCATGCCTTACCCGTGCTTAGCATACCTTGTCACTCCCTCCTTGGCATGACAACTAGCACTCATTAACACTCCCCAACACACCCTCATATTTATTCACTTCCATGCAATTTGATCTAGTGCTCCCTTGTGTTGTCCTAGTACTCCCTAACACTCCTCAACATGCATTGGCACTCTCTAGCACACCTTAGCACTCTTCGATATACTAAGCCACTTCATAGCATGCATCATACTCCCTAACACACATTGGCACTTGGAAAGTCTTAACATGTCTGGCATGCGTTGAGGTGACTTGGTATGCTTTGGTATGGTTTAATATTAAAGTTATTTGAGATCAATTATTGGAAACTAGATGAGAATAAATGAAGGAAGATTTAGCACTTAGAATGCATTGACACTTGGCACTTGGCATCTATTGGTACCTAGTGTTGGTGTGCCTAGCATGCCTCTCATGGAAAAGGTAAATTGATGACTTATTAACCCTATTATGTGCTCATTTCCTTGCAGTTTAACTTGTTCCTCCCTTTTGTTGCCTTGACAGTCCCTATCATGCATTGTCGCATCATTGTACATCTTGGCATGCCTTAGAACTTGCACATCTTATCTTGTTTGACATGTCTTCGTACCATCTGACACATGTTAGCATGCCCTAGCATTCCCTAGCACACCTTGGCAGTCATGATCTCACAACTAGAATTACATTTTCCCATGACTTGGGAACCTTACATTCACTAGAACACCTTGGAACTCCCTAGTTGTGATGCCCTCTGTTATCCTCCACAATGTCCCAGGTTAATGAGGAGATTGACGAAGGTAATCACAGAACAAGCTTTTAGTTTGGTAGCTAGCCCTACCAAACCAGAGAGGGATATCTCTATTAAATCACAGCCAAGAGATGACTAGAATGTATAGGATTTTAGGCTAGATAGCTATGCTCAGGTGGTTTTTCGAAAATTTAGGGTTTTGTTGCTGGATAAAGGAGAAAAAACAGGTAGCTAGGTCAGAGGATCAAAGGGTTACATCAACAAAGATATAAAGGAGCAAGGTAACATTACTTTTGTGATGGATATTAGGGTTTGTCGGTGTAATGTAGTGTTTAGAAGAAGCAAAAGGTTTTAATGAGCATGAAACATGAATTCATTACGCAAGAAAGAAAGTAACACATCATGATTTTTCCATCAAAACAGAGCTTTATGCAAAGGATTTTGTTTATAAGTTGTAAGGAAAACCATTGAATAATTGATGAATGGAAAGAAAAGATGAATATATTTCATATAAAGCTATAACAGAGAAAAAATAACATCACAAACTTATTGCACATGAATTCCTAAATAATAGTTGCAAACTGTGTCCTTTGATTTCTAGAAAATGTCCAAGTACAAGCTACAATAGTTCTCTCCTCTGAAATCCAACCCGTTCTATCACTGTGAAACTAATACATACATACCAAAAAAACATCTCTCCACTCTCACGGGTCAAATCCATGACTCTAAGAACTGTTCCATGAGGTGTTCTAACCAAACCCTAATGTCTAGGGAAGTTAAAAACAACTTTTACAATTAACTTTGACTCCAACCTCTCTCATAAATGAGGTCAAATTTACATCAAAACAACTTACAAAGACTAACCAACCATTATTTACATTCACTTTTACCCATCACATTCATCTACTTCAACCTTTTGACTTTTACCAAAGTCAAACTAGGAATTACAAAAAATTACAGAGTGAAAATTTTACAGAAATCTCAGAAATGTCCAGGTGTACGTTGAGCTGTTGGAGGCCATTTTTGAGTGCCTTTCTGAAGTCCAAATCCATAAATTAAGCCTTTTATGGAAATTTTGGAGAGTTTATATGTCTTTAGTGTATTTGTGCACTCAAAATGACCCAGTTTTGGCTGAGATATGACCATTCTCCCAAGGTGTCTCCAGGTGCGCAGCGAAATGGAAAAAGAGGGGCATAAAGGTGATTTTTGGCCTTTTTTTTGCAAATTTCTCAAAAATTGAGCCCCAAAACAGGAAAGTGGGAAAATGGGTTTTGAGAGAGGGTCATAAGATTTCCAAAAATTCTGAGTTTCCATCATTTGGAGCCCTGAGGAAGAAGTGTAGCGTGAGCTCGTTGCGCTCCTAGATAGAAAATCGCCAAAAAATTGCAAGTCTGCACCAGTCTGCACCAAAACACAAAATTTTCTCCAAATCCTCCAAAAAATTGTTCAAAGATGCTTGATGAGGTCTATTATGCAATAATGGATGCATCATCAAGAAAATCTAACTTATCCTTCACCTCTTGGCTGATTAGGGTTTCCTTGAGTTTTTCCTTCAATTGCTTGATTTTGAGCTTGGCAATATGATTCCTTGTGTAATAATTGATGGCCATTTTCTTTTGCAACTTGTTATCCCTGTTGGCCTTGTCAAGGAGCTTCTAAAGGTGGCAATTGACTTTTTCAAGCCAAAACTCCATGTCCTCATTTATTTCCATGGCAATCCTCTCTTCAAAGGTCAATCTTCCATTGGTGGCTTTTGTTCTCTTTCCCTCTGAAGTGCCTTCCTAAGACCCATTGTCCTTGGTCTCTTCCTTGCCACATGTTTTCATGCTGCTCAGTTTCCTCATGGTCCACCACTGCCTTACCTTTCCTCTCTTGTTTCTTGGATTTGAATTTCTCTTTCTCCATGACTAGCTGTTTTGCCTTAAGTTGACTGTTTTCTTGCTCAAGGAATGAAATGATGAATTTGGCCCTTTCCAAATTGTCCTTGAGATCCATGATTTGAGAATCCTTCTCTTTGATGACTTGTTGTAGTTTTTCATGCTCATCATGTGTGCGCAAGTCAAATAGGTCAAAGTCATGCTCAATGGGCTCCTCGTCATGCAAAGAAGCCTCATGATGTGATGGTGATCTGTGTTCTGTTGATGTAGTAGGTCTGGCCCCTTCCTCAATTTTAGGAGCAAACAAAAGGGTTCTACCTCTTTGATATGTATTGGTCACCTTATGCCTAGGTGCCTTGGAAACCTCATCATGTTTTCTTGATGACCCCATCTCCATGGGTTGTACTGACATGGTTTGGTGTTCGCTTGGTGAAGTGGTTATATGTGTTTCCAAGGCTGCCTCAATGAAGGTATCCCATGTCATGTTCTTCTCTTTCAACTGATGGAGTACAATAACCTTTATTAGGATATGGTGAAAGAGGCCGGGATAATTCACTTTGCCTTTCAATTGCACCCTTTTAGACATTTTGGTTAGGCTCCTATACAAGTAGCAGGACAAATTTAGAGACTTGGCAGTTGTAAAGTGCATGAGCAGTCCTATGTGGTATTGATATAGCCTAGAAAATCTGCCTCATGTGAAGAACTTCATGACAAACTTCATCAATGGTGCATATTTCTCCGACAAGTATCTGAATGGGAAAACATGTGAGTGAGCTCCTTTGTATTGTAATTTCAAGTAGGGTTTGTACTCTTCTAGGTCTAGGAACCAATTTTCACCATGGTTTGGTATGCCTGTAGCTTGAGAGATGGAATCCACTGAAAACACGAAATTAGTCCTTGCAATGGTGATCTTGTCTTCCTTCAAGGTGAGGGAAAATATACCTGTAAGATGCTCATGGTAACTTGCTTCCCGCACTCTTCGACAAAACCCTAAACAATTGAAATCTTCAAAGCATTTCATGACAAATGGGGAGGAGGTAATTTCATTGAAATTAGAGGGCTCAAACCTTAGTATCTTCCCCGCCTTGTCGTACTTCCTTTTCTATGATGGTGATGAGTTAGGCTCCATACTTTAAACCCTAGGTAAAAGGCAAACAAAAACAATGAAATTTGTTGCTGTGAGGGAATGAGGTGGTATGATGGAATTAGGAGTTGTATAAATTTGTAAGGAAATTTAGGAGGGTAGGGGATGATGTCAGTGAGTAGGGGAAAAGGGAATTTTGGGAAATGAGTGAGGGGAGAGGGTGGAAAAGTGCAAAACACAGGCCTATCCTAGAAAGAGATAAGGTAGATTAGGGTTTAGAGGAAAATGATAAAAAATGAGGGGATAAGGCTTTGTGATGGATGAAAATGGTGTATTAGCTACAAACAAAGGTGTAGGGACAAGGAATCTAGGGTTTAGGGTAGCAACTCATCATTTGAGGATCAAAACCATGAAAATCATGTAAACCCTAGAAGAAGTATTTGATCATTTTCTTGACATATGAGGCAAAGGAGGGCATGAAAATGATTAAACTTACTTGTTATAGATCTTGGAGTATGAAATGATTGAAGAGGAGTTTTGAAAAATTAATTTTGGTGGTCAAACAACAATTTTGGACAAATTTTCCCATGCGCAGTGAAGGCTTCCTATACGTAGCATGCTGTCCAGGTGCGCAACGAAAGGTCTTTGTGCGCAGCGAGAGTCAATTTTTTCCAGTGAGGGATATGGAATCACAATTTTTTTCAAAGGAGAGGGAGGAGTTAAATGCTAGGATGGTAGACAAGTTCAAATGAGTGTGAATGAGCTCCTCCATGTGCTTTTATAATTTGCTTTTGGTGTCTAAGTGATTAATGAGGTAGCACCTCACCAATTGGCCCACCTCACCAATTCACTTTCTTTTTGAGTTTTGTAGCCTTAGGACCTCTTCTTATAACTTTAGAACCTTAGGAACATAATTAAATCTAAAAACATAAATTACATTTGAAATAAAGTTCTATTGAACAAATTTACCTATTTCTACTCCTCATTTGCCGGATTTATGCATGAAATGACTGATTTTGTGACCTTAACCCTAATGACCTAATGGTAACACTGAGCTGAATGGATACCATGATGATGTGAATAAAGTGATATTAATGATGTTTTCATGATGGTAGACTCAACTAAGTGATGAAAGTGCCTGACATATGAAATTCTTAAGAGAGTGGAAATAGCCCTATACACACTAGCTAGTGACCAAATTTTTATTTGAAGACTCACTGAAATGACACAAATTTGACTTGACACCCTAACAACACCTTGTAAGAGCATATTTGATCACTGGTGACAAACTGAATTGACTGCCACTAACACCCTCATAGATAACCTTACTCTTTTTGCGGCTTGGGAACCCAACCAATTCATTAGCAAAACAATATTGTGCCCAACCCAAAGTCTCCCTTTATTTGAAATTTTTGTTGAAAAATGTGCAACAAGAAATGTAAATTTAGAAATTGCTAAAAATAGCAGTTTGGCCAATGAGTATTTTGGCCACCTTGGGTGAGAGGTGAAACTACCAAAAATAACATCTTCTAAAAATAGGATTTCTGGGTCCCTTCCTATTTATAGCAGTCCCCGGTCTATCTATAGGAAGTAAATTAGAATTTGGTCTTACCAACAGTTTGGAATATTAATTAATTAATTCTCCATTAGTTAATTAGTTAAGGAAAAGCAAACTTGAAGTCTTTGTGAGAACATGCAATTATTTCTCCACTAATTGGGGAATATGTCCTTGATTTGCTCCATTGATTGAGGAATTAAGGATGAGTTTTATATTGAGAGGATCAGTTGACTTAGTTTAACTTAGTCAAGTTCAGTTAGATTAATTTAACAAGTTGTTAAATTAATGAGATATAGTTTGTTGATGCTTGCATGCATGTGAAAACTATTATTTTCAGATAATTGCGTATTCACTCATGGATAACTGATGCATGTCAGTTCTGTTAGAGACCTAGTTGAGATTAGAGAAGGGACAATGTATTATCAGTTGGATGAATATTTTTCCTATAAAGGAAGCTCATCCATGATGAGGATTTATCTCCTTCAGGTTTGTGCAGTTATTCAGAGGTCAGTGTTGTGTGTGAGGTGAGAATCACACAAGTTGCAGCTGGAGGACCCGGGAAAAACTGTGCATAGAAATAGGAGGCTTGGAGGGTAGAGGAGAAGGTTTGCGAGAAGCCTTTGACTTTCTATGAGCAGTAGAGGGATTGTATTGAGATCTGGATAGCTTCCGAGCTAAGGCTTTGTGTAATCCGGACATATTTCCACTTGTATGATAATATAGAGAGTGGGGTTTTAGGCTAGGGCTTTCCCCAGGTTATATCTTCTGTGTTATGTGTGATTGATTCCTTCTTATAATTTATATGTGTTCTTATTGATGTTTTTCATGTTCGATTAAGCTTCCACTAAATTGGTTGTAGAAGTAGATCAAGTATTTTGCTTTAGTACATTGCATTACCAGGTGATCTACAGGTGGGAAATTTCTGCATGGTACTAGAGCTAGCTGATTTGTAGGAAAATTCTACGAAGTTCTACATGGTATCAAAGCACAGGTGATCAAGGAAGAACAATATACTGAGAGGAGATTTCAAAGTTTTGGGTTTTGGGCCAAGAGTTTGTAGAGCATATCTGAAAATTTCTGTACAAAATTTTTAGAAATAAATATCAGATTTAGATTCCTTGCAGGAAAATACCCAAAAAAAAAAAAAAAAACGATTGAATCGGAGTTCGGATGAGGGAGATATTGCTGATTTAAAATCATCTCTTTTTCTAGAAAATTTTCGTGACAGCGGGAAAGTGAAAATAGATTGGTGTGCTAGCCAAGAACTGTATGTGCACTTGAGGGACAAGATGCATGCAAAGCCTTGAGGAGCAAGGGCAAAGGTTAGATACTTGGTGGTTGAGAGGGAGAGTAAATTACCTCTCAACATGCAGTGCCAGAAGAAGTCTCAGACAATTGTGGAGAAGCCACAATTGGTGAAGCAACTTCAAGAGGTTGTGGAGCGGCCACAACTAGAGAAGCTAAGAGGAGATTGAGTAGAGACATCTACTCATGCAGATACCTCCAGTAGGGGGAAACTTCGAGTTAGGTGGGTAGAGGGATCACATGCAGCCATACCTCCAGGTAGGAGGTGGGGCGATGTGTAGTGATTGTCCCAAGGAGGAGAGGCAGGATCCTTGAGGTACCCAACCTCTTCGATGAGACCTTGCTACGGGATCCCTGATGTGGAGTAGCAGGAACTGACTGATTCGGTAGAGACAGATGCAGATGGAGCGGCAGAGAGAGCTACAGTGTAGGGAATCCCATGACAGTGCAGTGCATGCAAGCTGCAGCAATGCGAGAGGCACAAGTGCATTGCACTGTGTAGGGTAGCACAGAGAAGGGTGCAACGGTGCGAGATGCATGAAGATGTTGTAGTAGCGTAGAGGTCAGAGAGGGAGCACTTGTCAGCAGTAGGTAGAGCTTCAACATCATAGTATGTTTCTAGCCCAACAGAGAGGTCAGTTGGGAGATTTTTGTTCCGAGTGTTGCTGGAGCAACCGCACTTGGTAGATATGTCGCATGCAGAACATTCCAGAGTTACAGGATCGGGTTCAAGAGGAAGCCTTTCTTGTTGAGAGGGAGTGTTGAAAAATGTGCAACAAGAAATGTAAATTTAGAAATTGCTAAAAATAGAACTGCTAAAAATAACACTTCTAAAAATAGCAGTTTGGCCAATAAGCATTTTGGCCACCTTGGGTGAGAGGTGAAACTACTAAAAATAAGATCTTCTAAAAATAGCATTTCTGGGTCCCTTCGTATTTATAGTAGTCCCTGGTCTATCTATAGGGAGTAAATTAGAATTTGGTCTTACCAGCAGTTTGGAATATTAATTAATTAATTCTCCATGAGTTAATTAGTTAAGGAAAAGCAAACTTGAAGTCTTTGTGAGAACATGCAATTATTTCTCCACTAATTGG